>NMRB01001495.1:27968-47825 GCA_002633025.1 Notospermus geniculatus
AGGCCAGACTTTTTTTATACCTTGTTTAGCGCACTTCAATTTCCAGAGATTTGTAGAGGTGGTCGGAAAAAAAATAAAAATAAAAATTTATTTTCTCCCTTCACAAAAGCATTCTGTAAAACAAGCAGAGCGGAGGAAGAAATAAAAATAAAATTTTATTTCAAAATAAATATTCATTGTTCTAACCACGACAGACTATTCATAACAGGCCTCAAAATTCAGAAATTTGCCTCCACGGCATTTGTGAAAAAACTGTCCAAGGCAATTTTGAAGGCATTCATTCCAGCTTTCCTGAGTGTCCAGGCAGCGCATCCTTGAAATCCTAAGCCGCTGTTTTAGCTTGCATCTAGGCTACATGTAGTCTGTTGTTTATGCACAGGCCCCCGAAGAGTTAATCAGTAGAATATTCCTTGTACAATTGGCGAAAAGGGAGCATAATGACCAAATCTATATTATTATTAGGCCTATATAAAAAGACTTAGCCCTAGGCCTATAGAGATTAGACTAGGCCCCCTAATTTTAGGGAGAAACTTCTCTCAAGCCATAGACAGTCAGATAAGTGGCTGTGAAAGGCCTCTCATTCATTAGACTCCACAAGTGAATTCAAATTTCCCGCCTAATACACCATATTAAAGCAAGGTATTTTCTGATTGGCTCAGCCTCTTGACATTTCTTGCAACTCAGCAGTCAAACTATAACATGATAATTTGGCCCCAAAATGGTTATCTAAGTAAAGCCTGCAATGAAATCAAAAGAGTATTGAACAAAAAGACCCAATATGAGCCTCTCATAGTGTCCATCATAGCTTATTTCTGTTAATTAGTCAGACCATCTGACCAGAAACATCGTAGGCACACACTCATGGAGATGCTGTTTGGCGCGAAGCCAACTCTGCGTGCACTGTCGGTTGTAGCCTATTCACACAAATCGACTCAATATCTCATCATAAAAATGACCCAGACGGGCAAACTTTATGTCATTGGAAAGGAAATTTCATCAGGAATCCAACCAAACAGTTTTTGAGGCGATTTCTTTCCATCCCAGAGAGGTAAAACCAAAAGTTCAGGACACTGTAGAAGTGAAAGCTGTCCTCAAGTCGGGATTGTTGGCAACTTGCCAGTGCAATAATATGTTGGTTTGTCAACAAATGGTCAAGAAACGATTGTATTCTTAGCAAAAAGTAAGTTAGCATCACAGCTTTATCCACGGCAAATTGTTGCCGCAGTTGATCAAGGTAATCGACGGCAATATTCGCCGATTCGGCGGCATTTGAGCCCTGCATAAGACAACGATTGTGATTGGTCTCATAGTGTGGCTCTGTTCATGATGCATAGGTGCCGTGAGCTGATTAGACTACTCAGGCGGGAAGGGCGGCGGTCGGAATAAAAATAAAGATAAAATTTTATTTTTTTTCTGTTTTGAGCAATTTTGAACGTCGGCGGGTTCGCTAAATGGTCAAAAATAAATATTTTTTTTTATTTTGTTTTTGGAATTTCGGACGTCGGCGGGTTCACTAAACAAGGTATAAAAAAAGCCTGGCCTTATGAATACCAGCCAATGTTTCATAGAGAAGTTGTTTTTTTCGGTAACATGAGGGTTAGCATGCTTCTAATCATTCCTAAATCATAACGTAACATACTAAATCATCACATAACAATAAATGTATTGTATCAACGAACGATACTAAATCATCAACATAACAAATGCATTGTATGAAAGAACAATACATCATGAGAGATGTACAATACATGAGAAATGGTATGACATAATCTAGACGGTGAACTGATAGAGGAGGCAAGAGGGAAAGAAAACACCTAATATGAACAACATCGGAAAGAATAGAACAAAACTTGACTAAAGGCCTATCCACACATAGCATGACCACAAACACAAAGTCAGCAAAAGCTTTGTTGTTTCACTGTGTTGATCTTCAACGAAGCTTTTCTCATGTGTCATAGTAAAAGTATAAAAGTCGTCTCCGAATTTCGCAAAATTTCAGACCCAACCAGGGTCTACTCAGGCACTTTCTAGTAGAGGTCCCAGAAGTGAATTGGGATCTCATTCACTTCTGGGATCTCTATTAGAAAGTGCCTGAGGAAGACTTGGTTGGGGTCGGAAATTTAGCAAAATTCGGAGATGACTTTACTTTTACTATCATTTTGTGTGTCATTTTTTGTGCTCTATGTTGGATATCTGTCGTCATGTTATGAATAAACTGGCCTTGATAGCGGGACAAAATGACCAGAACAAGATGGACGCATACAGCAATCAGATTTGGTTGAGTAGAGGGGCTCAACCCTAGACAAAAACAAACTTGAGAAGCCAACAGAAAATGTGCCATATTTTGATCATGATCAATAAACTGGAAGGTTTTTATTGTTGTTTAATTTTTCCCATGCAAAACAAACCAAGGTAATGTTGAATGGAGGCTCAAACGTCAAATTTCAAATATGCCATGGGATTGGTCTAGAATCTACCAACAAGAAACTAGGAACATTCCATTTGCACATAAATTCTGTTTTATCTATTCTCATAAAAGCAAATAAAATGTAGAGGAGATTGTGATGAAGGGATGACAGGACAGCACCAGTGGGAGCATGGTAAACTGACGTAATTGCTACACTCTGTGGTACATTGTATAGTGTAGTACAAGATCAAGCTGTTACTTCAGTTCGGCATGCCCCCACTGATCACACATGGAAAATACTGCCTTGAACCACGAGACAGCAGACGGTAATTGACATGAAACATAACAGACCGGATGTAACACACGAAAACGTGAACCAAACAATCACAAATCCAAACATAACAAACCAAAACAAACAGACCAAGACAAAACAAAACAGGCCAAGAATGATACAAGACAGACGGACCAATCCAGTTTCATAGCTTTTTTGGTCACCCAAGGGGACGTTAGAATAATAACTCATGCTGCACCCCACAAATGTCACCCACCCCAGACACATACACTTGAGAAGTCCTTTTTAACACCAACTCTCTGTGAAAACAAAGCTGTCCTGATGATGACCTGCTGAAAGCAAATCCAAGATGGCTGCTATGGCAGCCATGTTGAGTTTTGGATATTTGATTTCACTGCACAATGCCAAGCTTCCCCAAAGGCTATGGAAAGCTTTGGCCTGTGATATTCCAACCAGGTTTATGATTTGTAATTTGCCTGAAGAAAATGAGAGCAACTGAATTCCACCATTGCATATCTGATGATGATATATTCAGAATTTCCTTGATGGTATGGTCAGATCCTTCCAAATACAGTTTGATTTCTTCATTCCAGCCAGTCACAGACCAATCTGTCTCATGAGATCTCACAAACAAAATCCACCAGGATGGATCCAAACGCTAGTAAAACTGGTATGGCCGCCATGACAATGCAAACCCATATAAGCCAGAAGAAATCCAATGTGATCGCCAGAATGTAACGGTGGAGCGGGAATCCCGAAGTGATCGTCGGAGGAGGAGTGACAACAGCCAGGGAACTCGTTACGTTGGAGCCAATCAATTGACACTCAATAGCAAGCGTCAACATCATAGGATGGGCAAAATCCTTTTGTCAGATGATGCCAAAATCATACTACAAGTACATTTTCCAAATTGGAAAAGTTGTATTACCTTCTAGCATTTCCACCTTCTAACAATCAAATATCAATCACTCTCAAGTCAGTGACTCATTTCAAGTAATTTTTACACAAGTCCTAAAGTCTAACTACGACCCAATGGAATGCGGAAGTCATGTATTAATGTGGCACAGCTTTGCCATTTTTAACCATGCCCGTCGACCATTTGTGGTCATTCCCCGATTGTCCGCGCTGTGTACCGGTTATTCAAGAGCAGTGTGTGATTAAAGGTCCGTAGAAAATCCTACTATCAATTTCCTAACTTCCGCATTCCATTGGGTCGTAGTTAGATGTTGCCGGACTTTATCCTAAGACATTGCAACAAGATATTGAGCGTCTTGACTTGGCACCAAGGTAAAGAGTCCCCTCAATGTACGAAAGGCAAAACTTACTACCTTCTCTGGTTCGCCTACGAGAGCCTGTTCTCGACCCCGTTGTAATCTAAGCAATGCCTCTGGAGTGCTGCCTTCGTTAGGGTTCTGTATCACTACGTTTGGTGTGAGGGGGTACCCCGTATTGCTTAGCAGGCTGCTGTAAACGGAATGAAATTCACAAATGAGTAATTTACAGTTTCCAATACTGTAAACCGTGATATTTTCGCGACGCTAAATGTTCGCGATTTTGGTGATCTACGAATTCGCGAAGAATAAATATTCGCGATTGGAACCCTTCAGCTTCAAAAGAATAATAAGAAGAGTAATTTTCGCGCGATTTATGTTCGCGTTTTGACCCTTGAACGCAAAAATCGCGAAAATAAAACGCACGCGAAAATTTCACGGTTTACAGTATACAAAATGGGAATATAGACTTGTCCAGGTTCCAACAGTACACCATACTGGATATACTGACGTTTTTGCAATAGATAATTTTTCAGATAGGCCTAGGCCCACCTGACCGAAATCGGAAAAATTCCTTCTTGTCATTGACTTTTGTGAGTGACAAAATGCAGAAATTGTAACACCACAAAATTCCACCATTCACCAATTACCCCGCTAACTGAATTATGCAAAGTTCGAGATCAGGGATTCGTTAAGTTCTCCAAACTGTCGCTCTTTGAAACTTACCTAAATTGATCTAATTGTTGTTGTAACGTAACAATCTGTTTTTTCGCCTTCTCTAATTCATCAAGTATCCGCTCCTGAAGACAAAATAACAAATTATACACAACTTCAGGGAAAGGCCAACGATAACATCAATTTATTTCCATTCATTTCTGTAATACTGGAAAATCTGTGGTACATTCCAGTAATTTCTACCCTCTAATGATCAAATTGGCCTATCAATCACTATCGAGTCAGTGACTAACTTCAAGTAAATTTTTCAACAAGTACTACTCTAAAGCCCCATTTCCACCGCAATTTGCAGCAAGCGGTGCGGTTTCCACATGCATTGGGATAATTTCCATGTCATGTATTGTAAACCATTGAAGGATTCTCCAAAACCCTGTGACAACCACACCGCTCGCCGCAAACCACAGCAGAGTCTGCTGTAGTGGAAGCAGGCCTTAAAGCCGCCCATACACGTTCAATAATATTGCACAATATGAGGATCAAAATGGGCAATATGATTGCCGATCTTTCTTCTACCCATCATGCCAGAAGCACATGCCCCTATTTTGGGGCCCATATTGTGCAATAATATTGATCATGTTTGGGCCACTTAAGACATCTTATTTTATCAAGTACGATTTGACCCCCACCTTTTCTAACTGTGTTTCATCTAATATTTTTCGTATTCTATCGAGTTCCTGAGTCAGTTGGTTCTTCTCTTCTAAAGCTTGCATCCGCTCCTTCAGGTGAAGTTGTAGTCGTTCGTTTGACTCTGATAACAGTTTATCCACGGTCGCTGATAACCGCGTATTGTGGTCTTCGTTCATTTTCTCCCGTTGTCGTGCCTGGAAACGAAACAAGAACCCTGAATTTGGAGAAAAATATCAAACTTGGAGCATTTGTTACTACATTTCAAGACACTGTCAAGATTATTTCAAACCTTGGATGGTGTCTTACCCGAATAAGCTCCTGATTCTTTTCTTCCAACTGTGTCTCTAATTCTGTCACCTTTTCTTCAGCCGACCCATGACGTTCTTGAGCCTGGAGCGAAAAACGAAAAAGTCATGTGATATGAAAACGGAAGACGCAAAACTATTTCCTAGATAATGTGTATGCGGTTAAAGCGAACTGGTCGTGCCAGTCAAGGTGTCCGAATAGAGACTCAAACGCCGCCATCTTGAATCAATTACAGTACTCACATCGGGAATTTATTGCCTACTAAGAGCATATTTGTGCAACTAGTGGCATTGTAGCATTCGAATAGCATTTAGAGCACGGTCAAATGCAAAACTAGGCTTATCTAGGGATGCAATCCATAAAATAAGAAATTTGTAATTTTGAAATTGTAAATTTCGTGGGCCACAAAATTATTCTTAGTGTAATTTTTGACTACCGCGACTGAGTCCCTTTAAGTTAGAGAATATGGACTTGAAATCTCCTACAGCTAAATGTTCTCCGTCTTTTCTGCCATTGGCTCACTTGAGTACAATCACAGTCAGTTTTATAACATTCCTTCACTACCATTTACAAGCACTGCGGACTATTTTAGTACTTCAATATTTGACTCCACAGCAAAGAAAATTTGCGACTTGGAATGACATCACGAGTGTCATCGAAAAAATGACATGAAGACACATGCAAAAAGTTATATTCCAAAATGAGTGAAAACATTTTACAACATGCAGCAAGAACCACACCGGAAATCCATCTATCCAATCGCAAACTGACTGTGGAGGATATCTGACACTATAACGGGGACATTTGGAACGGGAATTCGATAACTCATTGTGAAACTGGGTGAGCTAAGTTCGGGCAAGGAAAAAAGATGTTAAGTATTCTAAAGTGGCTATAATACCCTGTATTCATGACACGGAATCAACTGTAAATCTGGTGACTGATGGTTGATGCGACAACATTCATGGTATGGAAACGTTTCCTGTATTTCCTTATGGAAAACCATGAGGTCATACCATGGTATGGAAGAGCACAAGGTGATATTTCAGTACGGAAAACCATGAGGTCATACCATGGTGTGGAAATGCACAAGGGTGATATTTAGGTATGGAAAACCAACAGGTCATACCATGGTACAGAAATGAACAAGGAGATATTTTCAGTACGGAAAACCAACACGTCATACAATGGTATGGAAATGCACAATATTTTCAGTATGGAAAACTATGAGGTCACACCATGGTGTGGAAATGCACAAGGTCATACCATGGTACGGAAAAGCAGGTGATATTACGGAATGGAAACCATATCATGGTATGGAAATTTTTCCGGTACTTCCGTATGGATAACCATAAGGTCATACCATGGTATGGAAAAGCACAAGGTGATATTTCAGTACAGAAAACCATGCGGTCTTAATACCATGGTACGAAAATGAATATGAATATGAATATTTAGACACCCCAACTGCACCCATAAGTAATCAAGATCATCATCTTGGAGAATCTAACTCCACTGATGTGTAATTCTCACTGGATCTGTCCAGCCGTTAAAAAACTCATGGTGTTATTATTCACGATATACATTTCTACTTCTACAACAAGTAAGATGCCGCATGATGCCCACTCATTATCATGCGACTACTGTAAAAACATAAACATGATATTAATTTTGTGCAACTATACCAATCACTCATGGCACAATACTCGTGAACAATGGAAGGCAGAAGTCACAGGGTGTTTCTGAGAAAGTACTCTGAACAATGAGTGGACAATAGCACCACAACTGTACAGGGGGCCTTTTTTTGGAAAAACATAAGTACCCCGGTATTAGTAAAAGTGGGCGAATGTCCAAAGCAGTTGACTTTTGTATGCAACAGTGTCATCCATTCTAAGGGGTCTGGAAATGTGCAAGTTCAAGAACCATAGAGTTTTTTTTAAATGAACACACATATCCATGACTGTGATATTTTCAAACAGTTCTATAAACACTACAGTTCAGTGTTCCGCCATGGCTGTGATCTTTTCAAACATGTCTATAAACACTACAGTTAAGTGTTCCGCCATTTGAAGCAGAAGTTTGAAGTTTCAGATTGCACTAGAAATTAATAGATAGAAGAAAGTGGAATTTCATATGAACCATAGCACAGACATAAAAAAATTTAACGAGAGAGGAAAAAGGGTGGCAAAGGACATCACCTTAAGCGAGCAATTATTAAAATTGAGAAAAAAAACATCAACAGTATCTTCTAAGTACCACATGACATGCCTTTGAACAACTCCACCTTACCTGGCGGTAAGTGAGTTGTGTACCAAAATATGATACACAGAATAATGCACAGGAACTGACCACCAACTAAAGGTGAACTCAACTACAGTAACTCTCATAATCATGTTCTACATGTATATAGACAGGCCTTTTATGAGGGGCACGACGGAAGACAAGCAAAGTGGAGAACATACGGTTACCAAAAAAAAAACATCAGTATAATCAAGATAAAGTGTTATACCTGACTCCTTGGAGACTAAAATATAAG
This sequence comes from Notospermus geniculatus, assembly GCA_002633025.1. NCBI lineage: Eukaryota > Metazoa > Nemertea > Pilidiophora > Heteronemertea > Lineidae > Notospermus > Notospermus geniculatus. The sequence continues at coordinate 36,140 of NMRB01001495.1, forward strand.
ATAGAAACAAAATATTAGGCACATGAGGCCTTATTCACATTTGATATCGATGGAGAAACTAATTCAGAGGACATTCTACAGGGCATTCCAAGTTGTAATCTGTACCAGCATCCACCTTTTCTCAAATAATTTTTACTAAATTTGGTCATATTTTACACATGGTTCAGCTGTTTCAATCGAAGATCAATTTCAAAATTCCTTGATTTTGGCATTTTGTTGACAATAGACGATTCTCGAATTCGCAGATCTGCACACTTCCACCAAAATCTCAACCAGAACCTCGATTTGAAACCGGCTGATGTGACGCCATCCATTTGACGTGACTGTTGTGGGGTTGTCTGCATTGCATCGTTCAGTTTCAGAGCGGGGTTGTGGTTGAGATTTTGGCGGAAGTGCACAGATCTTTGGCGTTTACGTCAATTTGAGAACGGTCTTTAGGCATGTTTTTCAGTTCCTAGTGAAGCTGTGGACAAGGTATGGCTTTGAAACGTGCAAAGATGGGCAGGGAACATGGGTTTTCCTTCTTGTAGTGCCAGAGTGTAGGACAGTACTACCAGGAATTCAACTAACAATTCACATCTCTGCCAAACATTCCCATTCTATGGAGGTATACCCTGAAGCCAGTAATGAAATAAACCTCCCCTTAAAGTGATACTTCCAAGCCTAACCGGTATACCATCAACCCATTGTTCCCCACATTAAGAACTTAACATACATGTTCGCATCAATAATTCACGATTGCCCGTCCCAAGATGGGACGCTAACTCTAGCTAGCATCACACTCACGCTGAATCAGAATCTATTGATCCGTTCTAATACCGTCAAATGAGTAACTGTAACGGTTGAAATTTACGAGTAATTCAGTGTTCCACACTCCACTATGCAGCACTTGATGGGCCTAGAACTCGCAAAGAACTCTGCTAGTAGAGTTGGAAACGGGTCCAATCCGCTGCTTTTTTAACCAGTTTACTAAATGACAACAACGGTGACCTCCAAAGCACTCCCTGACGATGAACTGGAAAATTCTTATTTCTCACCACCTAGGGCCGTATGCACCAACGAAGATTATCTTGAACTCAGGTTGAGCCACAGCTTTTCAACTGTTCAGGTTTGCCGGGCATGATGTGACAATGGAAAAGTTGTGGCTCAACCTGAGTTCAAGATAATCTTCGTTGGTGCATACGGCTCCTAGGGTGAAAATTTTCCACTTCAACATATCTGACATGTCTGATAGCTTGCACTTGAATACCCCACCCTATTACTATCCTTCTATCCCCAACGAATATAAACTGATTGGAGGGAAGAGGGTTAATTATGACTGGAGAATGGGTTTATTAGTTTGGGCTCCCTCGAAAGAGGACTTGAAGTGTTCAGAGTGCACTTGCAAGCCTGATATTAATTCATGCCTTTTTCCAATAGAATTTTTCATGATACAGGACATGGTTGGAGAAACCTAAGATAGGCTCCTTTCTGGCAGAATTTTTCATGATACAGGACATGGTTGGAGAAACCTAAGATTGGCTCCTTTCTGGGTGCATTTTTTGCAAGTTACAAGGTAAAATGGGTAGTTGCAATAGAAGACATTCTTACCACGCAGGATATACCTACCTGTGACAGGGCTTCCATACGCTGCTGGAGTTCAGCTTCAACAGTCGGCAGTGCTTCAGCTTTACGTAGTAACTGTTGGAGCCGTTGTTCTGTTAGTTCCAATTTCTCTTGTAGAGTGCGCACCCTGTCTTCATTCTGGAAAGAGAATCACATGCCAGGTCAACTACTGGGCCGCCTCGTAGATTTTTTGATCACAGCACGTCAGGGCAATGTAGGCTTACAGCATGTCAGGTCAACCACTGGGCCTCATACATGTAGGTTCTTTGATCACAGCACATAAGGGCCATGTAGGCTTTACATCAGGTCAACCACAAGACCATTCTTTGACCACAGCACGTCAGAGCCATGTAGGCTTATAGCACGTCAAGTCAACCACTGGGCCACGTAGAATCGTCAGGGCCCATCTAGGCTTACAGCACGTCAGTTCAACCACTAGGCCAGATATACTCTTTTATCATAGCATGTCAGGGCCTTGTACTCTTAGCACGTCAGATCAACCACTGGGCCACAAAGGCTTTTGATCATACATGCAGCACGTCAGGTCAACCGCACTAGGCCACAAAGGCTTTTGATCACAGCAGATCAGGGCCTTGTAGGCTTATTGCACGTCAGGTCAACCACTGGGCCACAAAAGCTTTTGATCATAGCACGTCAGGGCCATGTAGGCTTACAGCACGTCAAGTCAACCACTGGGCCACGGGCTCTTTGATCACAGCACATCAGGGCCATGTAGGCTTACAGCACGTCAGGTCAACCAGTAGGCCTTGTAGGCTCTTTGATCAGCAAGAAAACACTTACTGATTTCAGACTTGACTCCTTCATGGCGAGTTCAGATTCTAGTTTATCATTGAGGTCGTGTAATGAGGTGGATTCTCTCTGAGCATTCAGGTACCGTTTCTCTAAGGTAGCAATACGTTCCTCCTGATCCTCCTTCTGCGCATTGGACTGAAAAAGTAGAGAAAATCGTCAATTCACAGAGCTACGTCCCTTTTCCAAGGTCAACCGCTGCAAAGCCCAGTCATTCAGGAAGGGCCCCTGCTAAAGCGGTCCATCCACGTACAATATTATTGCACAATATGGGGCCCAAAATGGGTGTCATGTGCTTCTGGCATAATGGATGGAAGAAAGATTGGAAAATAATATTGCCCATTTTGATCCTCATAATGTACAATAATATTGCACGTGGATAGGCCGCTTTAGTCAGCACAACCGAACGACTGAACAGCATGCGGTTTGTAAAGTTGGTCATGAGACGTTCATTGCAAGGGTTGTATTATACTGAAACTGACCTCATACAGTGGTTGGTTTTTTTTCTTGTTTTTTCCTCCCTCCCAATGTCATTACTGGGATCTGTATCAAAATGTCCCTACGTTCTCCTGCAGTCAACTGAGAGTACGGCAGAGATAGGTGTGGATGACCCAGAAAGATCAGATCACGATAACGCCGAGCTTTCTCACATGATTTCCTGAGGGACATTGTGTATTCTGGATCGGCCTCATTCAACCACCAGAATACCATCTCAGCATTAGGACTAGGCTGATGAAGACAGAGTGAGGTGGGATTGCACATCACTTCTACAGGGTGTGGCAAAGTAATGACTCTATAGCAGTAGGACTGTTTTATTGCCTTGTATTTAGCTGCAGTATTATTCTCCTTTTGTCCTGGGAAATTCGTGCATTGTTCTCTGTCCCGGGACATTTACACTGTTGTTGTATTCTTCTCCTATTGTCCTGGGACATGTAGCTATTGTCCACAGACATTCATAGGTAATGAATTATTCTCCTCTTCGTATATTGTTCTCCTGTAGCATTGTTCTTCATGCATTGTTCTCCGATAACAGTTGTATTGTTCCCCAATTGTCCTGGGACATAGCTAATGTCCATAGACATTCATAGGTCTTGTATTGTTCCCATACTGCCCCGGGACATTTATCACTTTTGCAATGTTCCCTATTGTCTTGGGACATAGCTGCTGTATTGTGGTCCACGGACATAGTTCTTCACATGACGTCATATTTCCATGACGTCACAATGCCGCCATATTGACCATCAAAATATCAAGCGACAACACGGCATGAACACAGCGTCAACACACAGATCCTGATGTCAAAATGTCATGACGTGATAGTTTTGACGTCATTGCCAGTCATCTGAAGGCCAACATGGCCGATTCTGTGCAGTCACATTACCGTTGTGACGTCAGTGAAGAACCACTATAGCTGCTCCTGGGACATATGTCCCAGGACATTTCCAACCTCTATAGCTGCCCCTGGGACATTTTGTTCAGGGACGTTTCCAACTGTTGTATTATTGTGTTGCGTGGGGACATTCCTTTTGTTGCACCTGTGTCTGACAATGTAACATGTATTAGTTGAGAGTACAGAATAACCAGACTCTCCACAGGCCAACAGGGCCTAAATCTACGGTTGACTTACCTCCCTCAGATCTCGCTGTAATTTGACTATTTGTTCCTGCGACTTGATTAAGTCCTTTTGAGCTTGCGTCAAACTGTCTTCCGTTTCTTTTAATTTATTAGTAAGTTCATTTATTTGTTTCCTAGTGCTAGTTAGTTCATTATTTTGTTTCTCTATCGTCTCTTGTAGTTCTATAACACGGTTGACCTCGCTGTCCGGGTCGATCGAGCCGTTTGATAATCTCTGAAAAGACAGAAAGGTGAAGGGGGTTTAGCAATCAGCACCTAGACACGTGATTTTGGGATGAAAATACCAGCTGTTGAACTACTGAGAGTAAAAGATGTCCTCGTGCCTTTCTCCATTCACCTGTAAAATGAGATGTCATGGCACAATTTATCGTCAACGATGTTCGTAAAGCCTAGCGTACATCGCCCTTGCGACTGGAAGCAACTGATCTGATCAGTCACTGGTGATGTACCATTCAGCAACTCGGAAAAACTACGAGATCCAATCAGTCATGTCCTGACCGCTAACATCACACTTGGAACTGGCAGCAACTCAGGTAACATCCGGGGCATTGAGGCTCGATGAGAATAGGTTTCGCTCAGAAAACTGGCACTGATCAGTCGCAAGCCTGCGAACATCGCAGCGACTGAACAAAACTGGATACAACGAGTGGCTAGAAAGTGGAACGTGTGTAACTCGTGGCGACTGGCAAATTCTCAGTTCCAGGGAGTCGCAAGGGTGCGTACATCGACCATTTCTGGCGACTGATCAGTTGCCTCCAGTTCCAGCTAGATCCTCCCAGTCGCCAGGTAGCTCCATGGTGACTAGTAGTATCCAGTCGCAAGTGCGATACGCTAGGCTTAACATTCACAATGTCACCACATGCAAGTGCTGACCAGTTTTCACAGGCCTGCACCCTGATTTCAAAGCAATTACAACAGAAATGAGCCTGAAGAAATGATCCTCAGCTAAAAGTCAGACCTTGTAACATGAACAAAGAAAGAATGAAATCATCAGATGTATAGAACCTACCCGAACCCCCAAATACACTTCTGCTAATTTCTCCTTCAGAAAGTTCACCCTCCACGTCGTCTTCATCCCGACGTCAGGATGTGTCCTGTTGTCATTTTCATATATTGTAGCCATCATTCTGATCAAAATTACACTACTTATAACTGATGCAAGAAGGGAAAGTATTGCTTTTCTAGCCCTGAACACGCTGCACTAAACACATCTGATTCAACGTTACCTCAGAACTGATCAAATTTCCAGCAGAATTTGGTTGAACCAGGCCGACGGTGCCCAAATTTTCCTTCGAGTCTAGACACATCCTAAATCCAAAATTGCAAACTGGTCACATCCTGAGCATATCTAGGATAGAATGATTCACAATCGGATCCTAGTTGTCAAATTTATGTTCAATATACATGTACGAGAAATCCTAACCCAGAATGATTCCAAAATATCAAAGTTGTCATATCCAACATGAACAGAGCAGATATTCGTTGGACTAAGTTAGTCTCTAACATCTTCACTTGGTGGATGCTCAGAACTCCCGTGAATTAATCGTTCGACACTACAAAACTGAAACTCCAACGTCAACGACCACATCTAGGACCAGTAACTGCACAAGTAAAGTAAATACTGTCGGCATTAGACTGCAATACGGAAACGTTCCCCCACTTGTCCCAAGCGGGAATGGGCCGTATCAATTTCAGCGGCAGGAGGAACGTCCACACAACCAGCAATATTGGAGGAGGTCAGGGTCACCAAGATACCAGATTCCAACCTCGACGGCCAAAATACGTGCAATTTCAGCATGGTACCATTGATTACCAAGGAAGTGTTGTTGAACTGAGTTTCTGAAGAGACCATGCCATGCATTTTTAAAAGACTTCACAACTACATGTGGACAAAGCATAGTCTAAAGGAAAAGCACTTGAGAACCATGCTGCTTGATGGATCCTACAAGAATTTGTGCCATGCAACTTCAACAGCATATACAGACTATCCCAAAAGGGCTGTTCCTTTTCGTCAATTGAGGAATCTGAGTTGTGATCCTTGAGAAAATGGAGAAAGCTATGAAGCTGCAAATTGCAGCGATTGTTCTGTACAGCACAACAAATAATCCCTGCAATTTGCAAGTGCATAGCTTTTTCCGTTTTCCCAAGGATCACAACTCAGATGCATCAAGTGACGAAAACGAACAGCCCCTTTGTATTTACTTGTCCGTTCACCAATGGTCACTGAGAAAAAAGAAAGCCTCTGAAAGTGCAGTTTGTGTAATATCCAAAAGCACCAAGAGATCGAAAACAAGTCCAGGAAGCGACGACGTCTAGCAGACCGATGTTATCAAAATGAAGCACCACACATCAGACTCGCATCCCAAATATCAGTTTATTGCACTAGAAACAGCAGTGGAAAACTCTCGTAAGTTTCCATTTGCGCGTTTACCGAAATACAGCGCCAATGGGAACGGGAACTCCTCTACAGATCTTGAAGATGAGTCCGGGAAACTAAAGCAACAAGTATATGAAATACGGCGCGTTCGCTTAATACAGTACACAACAGATCAATACAGACGAGTTGTACACATATACGGAAAGTGTACTAATAACAACATACCAGTTTCATGAGCTTCAGACAGGCAAACAAAGTCAATACCAACAAAAATGCTAATAGATATTTTTGCCGTGAAGTTTTCGTGGCGTGTTCGCAGAAGCGTCGAAATTTTACACGGCTGGAAATTTCACACTCAACGAAGATTATGTGGGCGTGAATCGTAGATTAGTGTCAGATGGGTGCAGTGCGAGGGTTTGGTTCATTACGGGGTGGTCCCGTGTTCAACCCCTCCATAAATACCAATTTAGGGATGAACATTATTATCAATTACCTCTTCGCCTGATACTAAACCAGGGCATGCATTAGCCAGTAGTACGGACAATATAGCTGCCGTGAACAGCCATATCCACGGCGAAAAATTACCGAATTCATGAATAATGCACACTCAATTGACCAAATGGGTCCCTTCGCTCTTGTAAATGGCCCTAGTGATGTCTCACGTTCGACTTGTGGAGAACTGCACAACAGATATGATGTCCCAGCAAGGTCAACATGTCGGTTGGTCCGCTCATCCCAGATAATGAGAACGGACTTTATCTTCGAGGCCACGACGGCAGGCAACTGATGTTTGGCCTTGTTGCCGCGTTCTAATTAGCACGAGGTACAGGGCATCTTGCATAGGATTAGACCCACCACTGTAGTCAACGAACATTCAAATGACACTCTTCATCATCCGTTGACAATTATATCTCACATCTCACAGAGTGGATTGGTCTCGCCGTGGTCAGAATGGTCATGTGGAAATCTTAACACCGCTGACATCAGAGGTTGCAGGTTCAATTCCCTCTGTGTGCATTCTTCATGAAGCACAGATTTTTGCCATGGCTCTGGTTTCCACGGTGTACAATCAACCTTGCCGTACAGCTACGGGAGAAAGTTCCGGTCACATACGCTTGGCAAAGCTGAGATTCCAAATTACTATAAATACCACTGCTAAGGGCAAAATGACAGTCCTAGGTGAACGAATACACTATAAAAGGCATGCTGCTGTAATATCTCACAGAAATTCGCAGGAGAACGCATGGAAAATCGACAATTTTAAAATAAACTGTACGGCTGTGGGAGAATTAGACTTCTCCCGCAGCCGTACAGTTCATTTTAAAATTGCCGATTTTCCATGCGTTCTCCTGTGAATTTCTGGGGGATATTGCAGCAGCTAGGTATTTTTAGTGTATTCATTCGCCTTGGGTTATCATTTTGCCCTTAGCAGTGGTATTTATAGTGATTTGGAATCTCAGCTTTGCCAAGCGTATGTGACCGGAACTTTCTCCCGCAGCTGTATGGCAAGGTTGATTGTACACCGTGGTTTCTCCCCTGCATTTACCTAACGTCACCCAATGTAGTGTGTCCACCAAGCTGACAAACCTTTGTTTCATGTTGGACTACTGATCCAATACAGATGTTCCAAGCAGAAAAGGGTGAGATTACTTCTGACCCATACTGTACATGAACTCATGCTCATTGCTGACCACTTCAAAAGGAGCCATCGGGCGCATTTAATCTATGACTAGGACTGTACACCCGGCATGTCATCTTTGTGAGTTTCTCTTCTGTCTATAGGAATCAATACGACGTTGAATGGTACCATACGCAAAATGTACAAGACAAACTGGCTGAAATCAACATGAAGAGAAAAGATACAACTGGGAAATCATCCAATTTATGACATGTTTATCGCTGGAGGCTGCATTGTTTTTGTCTTTCATGGTTTGCATAACCACTTCTTGAGAATACCACTTATTTTAGACTTATACTAGAATTCGCCATAGGCTCAATGAGTCCGCAAATGGACCCAAGAGATTGGAACGTTCTCTGTGTGGTTCTTACATGACCATCGAGGTGGCAGCACGATATAAGCCAAGGAGGCGTGATGAAGAAGTAGCTTGCATCTGGTATTAGAAATCAGATGACCCTAAAAGGTTCTTGGACAAACGTACCCGGACAAAACGTACCCAGACAAAACGTACCTATGACAAAAGGTACCCGGACAAAACGTACTGGACAAAAGGTGCCCGGACAAAGCGTACCTATGACAAAAGGTACCTGGACAAAACAGGAGCCTGGGAAGTAGTAGATGGTATAAGTACTCTGCCAGATAGGTGCAAGGGAAACATCTTGAGAGAAATAGACGATTCTCGAATTTGCAGATCTGCGCACTTCTGCCAAAATCTCAACAAGAACCTCGATCTGAAACCGGCTGACGCGACGCCATCCATGATTCAGCAATGGTTGAGTCTGACGCAATGTCTTCAATGTCACTGTCGTGAGGTTGTCTGCGTTACGTCTTTCAGTGTCAGACCGAGGTTGTGGTTGAGATTTTGGCGGAAGTGCGCAGGTCTTTGTCGTTTACGTCAATTTGAGAATGGTGTATTCTATCCCTGATTGTACCTATTCGTCATGTACTGCAACAGAGAGAGCAACTCTCTTCAACAGCGATTTTTTCTGGGCACGCCAGTTTCCTCCACCTCTACAGTGCCTTAGGAACTTCAGAAAAATCATCATAAAACTTACCTTAGGGTACGATTCTTTATTATCATTGTCATTAGTTGTTGATTCAGATGATGGTGTTTTGGTGAGTTTCCCATCTTCCCCACTGGAATGCCGTGATTTGGATTGTGCTTCCCGAAATGAAAACAACTGCAAAGAGAAAGTGGAAGACTGTTATGGTGATCGGCTGTAGAAACGTGGCCTAGTCATTACCACACTGGCCTCACACAGAGATAGTCCCAGGTTCAAGCTTCTGTGGCTTTATACGTAGGTGGTCACAGGTTCAAGTCTGGGAGCTGATGTGGGTTTAGAGGACGAAAGTTTTGGCAATGACACTGGAGGGGTATCCAATGAAGTCGAACTAGTGGACACAGAGGGCCGATTTCACACAGGGTGTTTAAGACTTAGACGCGTGTAACTTCGTCAAATGCATGGTGGAAGTGCATGCATTTAGTGAAGTTACACATGTCTATTAAGTCTAAAACACCCTTTGTGAAATTGGCCCAGAAGGTGGTGCCACCATTTCATCATGGCATTTGTAAAAGTTGCCTGAGAAGATTTGGCATGCTACCTGAAATTGAAAGGCAGGTAAGATGGGAAAGTTAACAGAAGAACAACTTCTCCAACCATTAACCTGTTGCTGATACAAACCTCAACCAAAATCACTACAAGATATAGATCAATTTTACCTTGTGATCACTTGTTCTGAAACTGAAATGCACTTTGTACCCAACTGCATTCATTCGGACACAAGGTGGCCATTATAGCCGTGGTTACACTAAATAAAATCCCCGGGTTTTTTGCGGTCACACCTATGAATTGCCGGGCTTCAAGAAACCCCCGTGTCTGAAAAACACGGCAAGCTCTTCGTTAATTCTTAGCTCGGCATGCTATTCGAAATCCCCGTGTCTTTGTTAATTCTTAGCTCGGCATGCTTTTCGAAATCCCCGTGTCTTCGTTAATTCTTAGCACGGCTACAGATGGCGCTGCCATTAAATGAGGTCGTTTTCGTGCCTCCAACAATGTGTGCAAATACAGAAATGACCGAAGAGTCAGTGCATGGAGCGCAACTGTCACCGGGCTACTTAACTACAATGTAGTAGTGTGACCTCTCGACGGGCTTTTCGTACACACGGATCTGGAAAAACACGGGTATTTTCAACAGGTGTAACCTTAGCTATTACTGGTTGGGAAGACAATTACTTGTTTCTTGTATTCATACTACTTCTGTACCAATGAATGCACACAATGGCCGAACATTGGAGGTACCAGAGCTATGCACAGCATGTCATCAGATTTTCAATAATAGAATGTTTGCATGGGACAAGACAATATGAACCAAGTCCTTGCGGACCGTTAATTGAGTTATAAGCCAATTGATAAATGTTTGCCAGAAGAAATCGAGTTAACACCAAATGCTGCATAAGGACATACGAGATGTTAGGCTCAGTGCCCATCCTAATCTCTTGAGTCCAACTGATCATATGAAGAAGAACCAAGTCCAAAAGGAAACTTCTGGGACTGAAATTAACATGTTTTCTTCCTGTCAGAGATGTTCAACAGAAATGACCATCTTAGGGCTGGACAAGGTTCATCTTGTAGAAGAATACCATGCCTAGGGGTGTGAGGTGCTGATCCAGGGAGACCCACTGATTCCCCCAGGATGTTGGAGGGGCAGGGTGGGGATTCTATAAAGGGGCACTTTCCAGCTTGATTGGGTTCCAACGTGGGGCAACTACAGCAGAAGTTTTCATCCAAAAGGGCCAAACTCACTAGCCTCTCGTACCACGTGAGGCTCAATCCAGATTCAGCATGACGTTAAAAAGGGCACCTCCAACTTGAGCAGCATAGCTGGTTGCAGAGGGGTAGGCTACACTTCTGGCTCTGCAACCAGCTGGACACTTCATTCTCTTACACAGAAACTAAAAATATTTTATTCAGTTGAGGTAAGTCAAGTGATACTGATAGTATGCATGGTATCACATTCCTTGAAGTTCAGTTACTGCGCTTTTGAGTTTTACTTACTACTAACGAATTTTGTGTTACTGTTTACTGTTCATAGTTGGCCCAAGTACTGGTTGTGGTATGACTGGCTTGCTGATGAGTCCAGGTCAAACTGCATGGGCCCCTAACCTTTATGGACGAAACTGAAATCACCACACACACTCAGCACAGGCTGGGTTCAAGCAACTATAATTGTCCACTTTTTCACTGAGTGAATGACCCTGGTAAAAACTGTTCAGCCCCAACAAGGCTTTCATGGAGAGCCAAGTGGTGATTTCAGTCCAGGCCTTTTGCCTGTTGTTATTCTCTTCCAGCATACCAAGCCGCAGGGCACACAGACGGATCGAAATGCACAGTTCTCGTCGCAAGTTTAGTTATCTGCGCATCGTTATTATTCAAATGTGTTACGACGGCCGTTTGGTGCCAGAGTTAGGGGCTGCGTGGCGGGATTTTTGGGCCACTTGGGCGGCAAAAAAGGGCAGAGTGGCGGGACCCGGCAAGGGCATGGCGGCGCGCCACTCCATTTATTGCCAGGGGAATCACTGG
>NMRB01001495.1:55944-73670 GCA_002633025.1 Notospermus geniculatus
GGGGGGGGGGCAGATATCCTAAGGACAATTGCCTAAGAGGGGATGATGCCCAGAGGCAATTATTGCTGTCTGACAGCAATAATTGACAATAGACCGCAAACTTTCGATAGAAAACTGTCACGTGGAGCGGCGCCTTTAGAAGTGGCTCAACGGAGTTCGAAGGGATGTGGCATAGGCAATCAGTTCGTTTGGAAGGGGGGGGGGGTTGGAAGGATTTTAAATCAAAATTAATATTGAGATACGCTGTGACATCTAAGGGACGAGAATATACATGCAGCAGTCATTGTTTTTAAATTCCAAATCTGGGTGCAGTTTTGGAGTCGCAATCAAAAGCATCTTTTTCAACACACAGTCAACGCGGCCGACAAAGCGCAGTCCAAATGGCATCGCAAATAGTTGATCCCAGAATTTTCAAAAGGTAGCATTGTAAACATATGTGCACACATCCCGTTGGCATTATGACCGCATCATGAGGGTAAATACACCTGGGAAGGGGAAACAAAAGGACCACAGATAAAGGACCTTGTACTACAAACATGCACGGTATACTCTAGTACAGACTATGTACACTCTTGAATGATTCCGCCGAATCCGCTCACAGGAGGCCTACTACGTCACGCGGGAAAATTAAATTGGCCTACCTAGCAACCATCGAGTCATCGAGTGGTCGCGTCGCGTCGAGTCGATTACCACAAGCCCCTTTTTTACCGTACACCGTTGTGGGATGGGAGAAAACTCAGTTTATAAAATCCAACAGTCTTGGAAGGATTTGAAATCAAAGTGAATGGTATGATACGATGTGTCAATTAAGGGACGAAAATATAGTATCATTTTTTAAAAATTTAACTTTAGGTGCACCTTAGGAGGCGCAATTGGCTTAAGGTTTGGGAAAAAAAAACAATCAAAGGCATCTATTCCAACGCAGCACAGTCCACACAGCATTCCAGTTGACTCAAGAACTTCATTCAACGAGTTATCACAGCAACCATTCATGTGTACACACATCTTGTTGGCATTAAGACTAAGAGGGTGAATAACACCTAACGCTAATCACTTGTTCTGAAGAAGTGTAAACAAGAGGACCACAGATTTAGGATTTTGTACTACACAGCCTACATGCACAGTATACCCTCTACTACAGATTATATACACACTTGGGCTGGTGGAAGAGTTTTGTGTAGCGATGCCAAGGCGAGTCCGTCTTGAATCGAAATGGAGAATGAGGAACAAGGGCTCATTAGGGTATCAAAATATTTCAAGTCATTGACGCTAATGCTTTCGCATTTCGATACAAGCTTCTCAAAACTAAACTGACTAATTTCCTCGCCTTCGTCGAATATTATCAGTTCAGGTTGTCTGGAAAAATGAAGAAGGAAACCAGAGGTCTGATGAACAGTCCCCCGTTCATTAAATATGGAATTTCAACTCGTGATTAAGCTATCACGGGCACTGGACCAAAGATTTAAACTGATTTTGTTTATTTGTTGTCCTTTTTCATTACTACAGGAAGAAACTTGAGCTCGGAGGATGAATGCTTTTCAATTTAACTAAATTTTAAGTATCGGGATTCGAACCCACGTCCCCACATAAGGCAACACCGCCAGCACTGAGGGACAGCGTGCACACCACTGTGCTAAATCCCCATCTTAAAAAAAAGATGGTTCAATAGCCAGCGTTATGCATTGGAATCCTTCAGTACCTAAATTTCAGTACTAAATTTTAAGTCAGTTGCTATGCTTATAATATCTAGTTGAGATTGTGCATCAAATATTGCATTATTAGGTTTACATACATACAGCAGGAGGAAACTGGAGTGTCGCTGTATCGGCTATTGTCAGTGTTTCTGTTAGTGAATGTTCCCTTCATTGATCTGCCCTATCGAACAGTCATGGTCTGTCTAGGGGTCTGTTGTCGCCAAGAAGGAAACATTAATCGTGGTGAACATTGGTAGATGTTACACCATCATGGAATGCCTGCACTCTGGGTTCATATTTTGCTTCGGCAGCTGGGTATACAATTGAAATTTGGTGTAGGCTTAATTGGTCGTCAGTGGTATTTAACTTTTCTACTCCGGGCGAACGAGATGACTGTGTCAACCCCAGGGTGTCAACACATTGGTTTGGCAGATAAATGGCCAATTTTGTTTAAAAATACACTTACAAAGAGAAAATGGCACTTCTCTGCAGAGAGAGGAACACGCAGTCAGCCCTGGCTGCCCAGCATAAACCTATTAAGAAGGGGGTTCCCTTCCAACCTGTTCAGATTTAAAGTTAATTATCCGCTATAGATTACTTATGATAGCAATAATATATATTCTTGTGATAGGCCTGAGAAACTGATGTGTAGAATGTAGAATGTATAGGCCTAGTTGTAGGCCTATTAAGGGGTATTCATACAGTATTGACCCTTCCTGAGATACAACTTCAAACAACTCCAGTTCACTTGTCATGCCTCGCCATTTCAATTAGTGCCATTTACCTTGAATTTGATACTGAGATCATGGACAAAAATCAAAATTTTTTCACAGTGTTGTCTCGGGGGAAGTGGTCGCTAAAAGGCGACTTTGTATAGCCTGTGGAGGTGATAAAACGATGGGCGGATGGCCTCTCGCTAAATCAGCAAGGCCACGACTTAACTTAAAGGCCCGTTTACACATGCAACCTTTCATATGCAACTTCGTGCAACTTGTTGCAAAAACCTGATGAGACCAAAAAGTTTCATAAAAGTTGCATGTGTAAACGGGCATGCAACTTGTTGCAACTCGATCACGCTGGANCAGCAAGGCCACGACTTAAAGGCCCGTTTACACATGCAACTTTTCATATGCAACTTCGTGCAACTTGTTGCAAAAACCTGATGAGACCAAAAGGTTTCATAAAAGTTGCATGTGTAAACGGGCATGAACTTGTTGCAACTCGATCACGCTGGATGTTGCATCGATTTTTCTGTGTGTAAACCGTCCCATGTAGTTTGCAACAAGTTACAAGTTGCTGTAACTTGCAACTTGGTGCAACCTAGTGTAAACCGCCCTTTAGAGGGAAAGAATCTGTCAAGATGGGGCTCTCGTTCCTCACAGCCGTTGCGGATTTCGAATAAATCTGCCGAAGATTAGGGACAAACACTCAAAAACTGGAACACTCTCATGGCGATTTCGACTGCCCCATCCGCCAAAAAAACACCGTTTGTCGAGTCTGGGAGTGGGGGGTGGGGGTGGGTGGAGGGGGTTTATTTCACATTCCAAACAGACGGACAAAAATGCTCTCTGAACTTCGGTACCCTACATTTGTAGATGGCACTCAGTGAAACGGCGAAACGCTGCTTCCATCGAAATGACCAGGGATATAGGCCTACCAGTGTGTAGTGCAAAGGGTAATATAGAGCGTGCTACATTGAAGGCCCATTCCCAGAAAAACTGCACATATCCATTTTCATTGACATCGACGTTTCAATGAAATTAGCCAATGCAGTATATTTACGGCAAAATAACTTTCACAACCTGTGCAAAAATTTTGTTCGTCAAAAACACCTTTTCCTCTCCTCAACATGTCCCCAATGTAAGTTCAACTTAACGTGGCCAAACTGAATCGAACAAACTAATTTGGCAGGCTACATGAACATGATCTCTTTAAGTGGGGTATACAAAATGTAGGTCTACTGTTTTTGTAATCCCTTTTCTGGCNATATTCACTTATTCGAGACTACGCAAACGTACCATTGTCTCAGGTGTCATAATCCAGATTAGGCCTCACACAAGACGGGATAATTGACCAATAGGAGCAGTCAGCCGCGCTTATTGCTAACAGATGGCAGCACAGTCTTAGCGGACCAAATGTACAGGAAATCTATTATGATCGCTGCTCGATCGATAATGACTGGGTCCGCTAGATGCATTGAATTGGGCCCTAGTGACACCTAGTGGTCAACTCGCTGACAGCTCCTATTGGCAAGACGAGGCGTTACACACAGGGCAGCAGGCCAACACGGTGCGGAAAGACCTACCTACCCGGATCAGGGTAGAGGTACCACTCAGATGCGTATTGGGGTGTAGACACGGGTGCGGATTGGGGTGTCACACTGATCCAGACAGGACTTTTTTCGCCCAGTGAGAAGTACGACCACAAAACAAGAATTGAGGTTCATTCATTGGTTGTCTGTGTGTCTCCCTTGCCTGATTGGTCTTCCAGGTCCTAAGGTCATTTGTTTTCGAGAAAATCCCAAACCATTGCATCGCCTGCTCAAATTGTCACCAGGAATGGGTTCATTTGATGAAATCAAAGTGCTATTTCCGCGTATCGTTGAAACAAATATAAAATACTTCGGGTTCAACGCAAAGAATGGAGCAGTGTCTCACTTCATACGACAAAAAGATACGAAAGGAACCTTCCTAAAATGGGTTGACATATTCCTGGGGCGTCCTAAACGTGGAAGCTCTCTTTTGAGGAGTTAACTGATTTTCACGGATGTGAAGTGGAATCCCCAATACACGTATATGATAGCCTATGCATTATTTTGGGAAACTTGTTGGACTGAAAATTGATGGCTATAATGCGTCAGCATAAATTATCGCTGGATACGTCATTTTCACGAAAAGCTCATTGTACACGAATGATTTTCGCATACAACATATCGCTTCCGCCAGGGACTCCGCATCCCTAACCGCATTCCGGATGTCTGGTAAACGCAGCTTAAATCTATCAACTGGTTTCAGACATCAAGGATAAACTAGTCCCCAGGAACATTTGTCTTATCCAGGTATAGGATAGGATGATTTTTTTTATTGCCATAGAAGAAGTGGTCCAATATTCTATGGTCACTGGATGAGTAGACCAGGATCTTCAGCTGTCCTTGGCCAAGGGCCATCGGGTTGCTCCCCTTGCGTCCAAATCCGGCTAAATTCTCAAGAACATCTTTTCCGCACCTTCCTTTTCAAAAATGGTCGTTTGAATATTTGTGAGTGAGGGAGGTAAAGGGATGCCAAGGCACGCATGCCGTCCTCCATAGCTCCTGCCTACATGCGTGCAACTCTGCAGTACATGTATTACGAATAGCCTACACAGCTCCGTACACATGCACCCTGGGAATGATCGTTGGAATTGATGACCATGCTGTTAAACATCAATGCTCCTTTAATGTGTCTCTAGTGCTTTTTATATATATTTTTTTTCTAATCCCTTTAATTCTTCTCAAGAGGCAAAGGCCCCCTCGCATATTTTTTCCATCGTACATTTATCTCAAGGGACAAAAAGGGCCCATCGACATGCACAGTCGAGCCCAAATTGTTGACTCTCTTCCCGACGACTCATCTGGTTATCGTCTTCGCCGCCAGCACACACATGGCGCTTTGTCGTCAAGGGCTTTTTGTTGAGGATTTTTTTCGACAACAAAACGACTCCATCAGTGCTGCTTGCCATTTCTGAAGATACTGATCTTTCAATCTTTGCTGGATTATACATTTCACTTCACCATTTTTATATAACCTGGGATTATCAAATAAAACAGGTAACCCACACTGATTGAAAATATTTCAGATTGCACTAACCCGCAAGTTTGAGCTACCCTTTTGAACAATGTTCTGTAATTACATTTAAAAAAAATAAACGACAACTTTCTTGTTTTCCCGCTTTGAATCCTTGCCCCAAATTCCACCATTTTACACTTTATAATTTCAATTTCTAAAGGATATCGTCCAAGCTCGCCATATACCAAAACGGACGTGTACGTAAGGCCAGACTTTTTATACGCCCGTCGCAGACGGGCCGTATATATTATGTTTTGACCCTGTCGTGCGTCGTGTGTCGTGCGTCCGAGCAATAACTCAAGAATCGCTTAAGATATCAGTCTCATTTTTTTATGGAAGTAAGAACAGGAGACTGGTAAGGTTGAGTTCGATTTCCGGCCATTTTCGGCTCACGGCTTCGCCACCAGGCGGCGGAAACCGTACACACAAAAAGTGCAATAACTCCCGAACTAATGACTAGATCTTCTCCAAATTTTTATCATAGGTGTATCTAATAAGGATACATAACACATATAACGGGTTTTTGATTAGACCTACTTTTCAAGGTCACAGAGGTCAAAGTGCGACAAAAGTAACGAACCTGCCACAGTTTGTCATTATTTCACCAAGCGACTTCATATCTTGCGTAAACATACATTGGAGGGGTACCTTTAAAAATACCATGTTTCGGCCCGATTAGACATCCAATATGGCCGCCAAGTGGCGTTACCTGAAAATCAACTAAGTGGTATTACTCGGGAACGACTTGACCATGTTGACGTAGAGTGCTCAAATTAAATATTCACCTCCCTCTAGAAGACCTTTACATGCATGTCAAATTTCGGCCTGATTTGACTTCCAACATGGCCACCAGGTGGCATAACCCAAAAATCATCAAAGTGTTGTTACTCAGGAACAACTTAACCCAAAGTGTCCCAATGTGCTATGTGGCCCCCTGCAGATGACCTTTATGTGCATGTGAAGTGCCGCCCCGATCGGACATCCAATATGGCCGCCAGGTGGTGTAACCCGAAAATCTTCAAAGTGCTGTAACTCAGGAACGACTTGACCCAAAGCGCTCCAATGTGCTATGTGGCCCCCTGCAGATGACCTTTATGTGCATGTGAAGTTCTGGCCTGATCGGACATCCAATATGGCTGCCAGGTGGCCCCCAAATCATCAAAGTCCTACTCAGGAATGACTTGACCCAGATTGCTCATGACTGATATGTACCTCCCTCTGTCATTAGACTTTTATGTCCAACCCGGTGAGCACATGGTCCATGGACCATTTCATTCAAGGTCACAGTGGTGATCTTTCTCTGTACAAATAAACCACATAATAATGAAGCAACACAATATTTGCCACACTCCAAATTAGTATCGGAATACAAAGCAACGGGTGTATATTGCTACAGCCTTGCGGTACTTTTGTTTTATACCTTGTTTAGCGCATTTCATTTTCCAGAGGTTTGCAGAGGTGGTCGGGAAAAAAATAAAAATAAAAATTTATTTTCTCCCGTCACAAAAGCATTCTGTAAAACAATCAGAGCGGAAGAAGAATTAAAAATAAAATTTTATTTCAAAATAACGTCTTTATTGTTCATTTTCCAGCTTCCATGTTTCACCGCTTTCAGGTACCACTACCTCTAGCATATCTAGTGGTCAAACAGGAGAACCTGTCAATAGCCTGCCATACACAGGGGCAATGAATTAAAAGAGTTGTTCATCCCTATTAGAGTCCCATGGCACTTCATCAAAACTGTCGTAAGAACAGAATGAAATTACTATATCATCCATCCTGACTCATCAGGTCTTCTTTAAACCATCAGTTTAAACCATCACTGAGGATGAACCAGTTCTGCCGTAAAGGGAACCTTGGGTATTGTCCCCTCCTTAGAGCATACATGATTTGTCATCCTTGATTTGATTTCTGCAGAAACACGAAGTGATTGTGAGAAGCCTATAAGTCAGGATTCATTTTCTCAGACTCGAAACTGGACATTGAAAAAATAAATTTATAAAAATAAGCACTTTCATAAAACATTCAGGGTATTGAAAACAAAATACATTGATAACTATTGCATCCTCTGCCCTATTATTTATAACATATGAAACCTGGGCCCGGTTGCACAAACGCATACTAGGCGTAGTATCATTCCATCTCCCAGTTGGCTTCTAACTTCGTATACAAACGCATACTAAGTATAGTTACAGAAGCCAACTAGGAGATGCTTTTGTGCTACCAGGCCCCGTACTCCCATTAGAGTTGTCCTCCGAACGGAACAGTTCAATGTTCCAACTGTGCCAGATAATAAGGGTATTGTAGACTAATCCCCCCTAAATGCCTGAACAACCATAGCGAAACAGACGCCAATTAAAATGCTTTTAATACATGCGGTTACAAGCTTAAGCTGGACATGGGTGATCAACATTGAGTTGTTCAAACTGGCCAAATGACTGCATTGCCAATAATAAAACAATGTTTACTAGTGGATTATCGTTACAATGAACTGTGCTGGGAACGTTCCAGGCATTGTTTGATTGTGGTGCGCTCAGAACAGTTCCGATAAGAACACTCGGAGCAGAACAGTTACTGTGCCGGTGTGAAAGGAATTGAAGTCCCCTGGTATCAAAGTCCGGTCTTATTGTTCAGCGAGGGACTAGAATACATATATGGCTGGAGAGGCCAACGCATTCAAATATAACCTTACAATAGCGGGCTATTATTTTGCGGATCTGCATTCCTAGGATGCTGATTCCTGTCACACCGCCAGGTATCATGGATGGAAGGGCTGACCGCGTTAATTATCGAATTTGGAAATGATCCCTTCAGAATTGCTGCGAGGCTTGGCGGTGAATTCGACGTGATATATCATACCAGTCGAATATACGCATCAGAGACTATTTACCCCATTCGTAAAGCTTGAAAAGTGTCCGCCGCAGAATAGCCAGGGCCGGATCCAGGGTGGGGGTGGGGGTGGGGTGCGCCCCCTATTTTTGGCACAGCAGTGTTTTTTAGCAAGATTTAATGACATAAAAATTCATGTATATTGCTCTCAGATGCCAGGAAAATGCATCTAAACTTTTTATGGGGGAGGGCCCCCAGACCCCCCCCCCCGTCTGGTCTTTCCGCTTTCGGTGCTCACCACCTCCGTCGGGCGACGTCGAGCTACGCCGCACTTTCTGTCAATGGGCCATATCCGCTCGCATCCGGCTCTTTCATGTCTTTAGCAGCAAGATAAAGATGAGATGGGTGGTCACCTACCTCCAGTCCAGATCCCGAGAGAAGGGATGACAGGGTTTGCTTATACTTTTGAAAGTTTGAGAAACCCAGAACTACATGTACATTATGTTTGCAGGTTACAAACCCGAGCTGGTTGAAATTCTAATCCCTGGCGATTGGTTTCTAGCCATGCCGCTTAATCCGTCATTCAACAATTAAGTGGATACCTTTTACAGGGGGATAACTCTTTACTGTTACACCGGTAATACTTGACCATTAGCACGTGACTGGACTGTGAATTGTGTGTAACAGAACCCACTTTAACGACCTCATGGTTCATTCCTAATCTTATTAACAGCCAAGTGCAAACAAGCGTTACACGACCTATTAGTTAGTGGTGAAAGACCTATTATGTAATACCATAGTCAGATTACATTGAGCAGTTGGAACTCTGGAACAGTCCCGTTCAGACGACAACTCTATTAGGCCCAATAAGAAATATCTCAATTAAAGGTAAATTAATAAAAAGTTCTGTATTCCTAACAGTCCTACGGCACATCATCAGCATACATGTAGGCTTACATTGGAAATGTCATAATACAACAGATTGATAGCAGCCTTTTCTCAAGACTTGCAGCTGGACAGCAAAAAAGAAATCGATAAAAATAAACACTCTTTATAAATCTTTGCAACAAAAACGAACAAGATATTATCTTTAAATTGTATTGGCAAGTATTGCTTCATTTGCCCTCAGCATATTTATCTGGTTTTAAACATCATGAGGAACCTGACACTATTAAGGAATACTGAAGGCCCAATAAAAAGTCTCTCATCAGAAATTAAATTGATACAAGAGTTCTACATCCTTAACAGTCCCACCGGACATCATTAGAAGCATCAAGACAACGGCATCTAAAATTGCAGGCATTTTCGTTGTAGCCAAAGCTTTCTCAGGCCAACTGTTTCCTTTTTTACCCTGTATTACTGGTAAAGAGTGACAACAGCTGTAAAAACACATACAACCTCAAAATGTATTTACAACATCTGCCGTAGAAGAGAGCAGTTGTTCATAAAATTCTGTAATTTCCTTGGCAGGTTTAAAGGCACTAGGAAATTTTTTTCAAGCTTCGGTTATTACAAAATGCTAGTCTTTCATGATAAATTCCCACCGTCAATTCACTTTTTCAATTAAGTGTTAATTACTGGCACCCAGACAAATCATTTAATACCACACCATGGAGCATTCACCTGGTCGCTGGGAACCTAATCAACATAATAGAGTACAAGCTCGCTCCATACAATACATACGACGACACTGTCGATTAGGTTCCCAGTGGCTGCTCCATGGTGTGGTGATAACTGATTTGTCTTGGTGCCAGTAATTAACACTAATTGAAAAAGTGAATTGATTGTGGGATATCATGAAAGACTAGCATTTTGTAATAACCGAAGCTTGAACTCCTAGTCCCTTTAAACCTGAGATTGACAGATGGATTGTGTGACCACCATTTGATCAGACCCAAATGGAAGGCAAAGCCAAATACACACGTGATGGAATATAATGCAAACTATAGTTCTCACGTCAATAATCATCAGCTTCTGCATCATCATCATTTCTACCACGTTTTCGTCCCTTCTTGACGCGTAGCTGGTTTCTTCCCACTCCTGAAGCAAGTATAACAAATAGGACGGACGATTCCATACTGTTTCTGAAGATCATCAAGGACTTCATTTTGAGCAAGATCATCTAGGCTACCGCAATGAATGCAGCATGGTTCAAATATGGTTTGCGTCCCTGCAACAGAATGAATCAACATGTCAACATAATTTTGTAGTCACCGAGATTGAGAATTCGCAGTTCAGACAGACTCTCCATGCCTACCATCCACATGAATATAGTCCAGATTTCATCACCCATTGCAACATTCAGACATCAGAAACAGGTCTAGATTGACAACCAGTGGAAAAACAATGTATTATTTCACAAAACCCCAAAGCATTACTTCATATTGATATTGGATTTAGAACTTGAACTATAATTACCAGAATACATGTAGTATGGATTTTCTATTTCGGACGTGCATCTCAACCCTTCTCTAACAACCAGCACATGTTCATACTCATTGCCAGGTGGGAACAGGACACTACCACACGAGTAGAATAACCCCTCTTTGACACGTCTGAGAGCAAGTCGTTCCTTCCTGCCGAGAACAGATGCTGCATACACAACTCTCCGTTTCTGACATTCAGTGCATTCTATGAAGTCACGTGCTTTTGCTGGAAAGGGATAAATTGAAACAAGTACAAGCTGTAACATGATGTCAACATAAACATGAAACACACATAAAAATAGATGCTTTTATGCCGTACCTGCAACAAGAAGTGTCTTGTGCTTCTTATCCAGGTCAGTACTCCAGGCCTTCTTCTGAGTTAGAGAGGGGCGATCATCGTCTGTTGTGGCTGTCCCATAGACCTCCTCAAATGGTCTGTAGCAAGCATCTGTCTTGTTGTACACAGAGTCTGAGAGGTAATGCAGACGGGCAAAGTCTTCATCAGGCATTCTATGGGGGTTACTGGCACAGAACAAGCAGGGGCCATCATTCGAAAACTTCATCACCTGAAAAATATTTTAAAAATGACTGCAAAAACAATTATCATTGGTTATAGAAATTGTGTTGGCTGTTGCGACTCGGTAAGTTTATAGAAATCTTTACCTGAAATGAGTATGGCGTTCCTGGGAATGTTTGCCATAAACTCCTTGAAGACTCGACTACGTTTTGGGAGATTTTGCAACTGGTCCAGTGCAGTCAGTGTTAGGTTTTTATCTATTACGGTTGCCGAATCAGTGAGAAAATCCAGGAGTTCCTGCTGGCTTGAAGCACGACCTATTCTGATGTTACTTCCTTTGTACTCCAGGCGGCGGAACCTGTCTTCAAGGAGATTTATGACTGGTTTCATGGACATCTGAATGGCATCACCGAAGTCATGATTTTCTTCTGCTTCTTTCCGTACAGCCTGGATACTGCTCTTGGACTTGATGGTCTTCTCCACATCTTGATCTCCCACCTCTTCCAGGTGTGAAAGTAACCCACGTCCTAGCAAGTCCTAGGATTCTAAGTCCTACGGTCCCTAACTCTTAGGAATCTAAGTCCTACGGTCCTGGACAACTAGGAACTGTAGTCCTAGGACCAAGATTCCTAGGAACCAATGTCCTAGGACTGCGCCTCCTTAGGAATAGAGGTCCAGCATTTCGAAAAAGTGGTCCTCGGCGGACTTCCGTTACGATAGAAATCTAGGATCCCAAGTCCTACTCAAAATTAAAGAAAACTTCAGAGTTGATATACATCTACGAATGAAAAATGTGTGCAGAATACTTCGAGTTATGCACATGATGTACATAACTCAAAGTATTCTGCACATATTTTTCATTCGCAGTGAGGTGCTGCAATTTGAAAACTTGCGCCAAGCACGACCTGATGAAATTGGGGCCGTGATTTGGTCCCTGCGGGGATATAGTCATGACAAGATCACCCTCGATAAAATGTCATGTAAAGTGCATATGACTCCGGATAGAGCGCACTATGGCTCTATTCCTCTCCGGAATCTTCGCCAGGCAGATCGTTCACTTGCCCCTTCAGGCGTCGATACATCAGGTCCTCCGTCGGACCCGCTTTCCTAGGAATGCAAGTCCGCCGGACCTGCTTTCCTCGGAATGCAAGTCCGCCTGACATGCATTTCTAGACATACAAGTCCACAGACCAACATTCCTCGAAATCAGAGTCCGACAGACCTACTACTAGAAATCGAAGTCCAAAAGACAATGTTGTGTAATGATCGAAGATGACAAGAAAAAAAATTTTAAACAAAAAACAGTTGCCCGACAGGGAGTCGAACCCGTAGTATTTGCTTTATGTGCACGTCCCCGAACAACTACACCACGAGTGACCGGCTGACCTACGACCGAATATTTAAGCTATTTAAATGCATGCCCTATTAAAGAGCTATAAAAATTCTATTGTGCATTTAATAAAAAAGGGGAAGGACTTCGGTTATGGCGGACTTTGATTTCTGTCACTGTTGTAAAAGAAATCTAAGTCCCCTAGTAATGAGAGTCCTATACCTTTTATATAGGATTGGTAACTCAGGAACGGAAGTCCGGGTAGGAAAATGGTTCCTAAGGAAATGGGAGCCCGGAGGGCCCCCATTCCTAAGGAACCAACGTCCGTGGGACCTTGGTTCCGGGCCGACCTGCATTTCTTTCACACCGGGTCAGTAAACATGTTGTAATGCAATATTCAGTGTGGACATTATCTTTTCTGCAGGGTTGTTCCAGCTTCCATGTGGGGCGGTACGGACAGCACACTCAGTAAAAGTCCAGGTTCAGACCACAAACACCAAAACAGCTGCGACTTTCACCGATATATAATTTGTTCTATGATCGGGCCCGCCGTCACTGAATATCAACAACATGGGAGCAGTCAGATCAACTCCATCTTCACTGTAGTTTTCCCGCAGAAGCTGAACGGTTTCTCCAGCATGCCTGGCAGCACTTGAGGGTTCAAAGATCTTGTCCTTGAGAGCCACAAAGACGGTACCTGAATAAAACCCATCTTCTAATTGCTTAGATATGCCGACTTCAAAATGACACCGACGGCACAATGCCACATACATGAAAATCGTGATTGGATGCTGCCAGTACAGGGCCATCAATCACATTCGGTACTCCGTGATGTGCGCGGACACCAGTCGCAATGGGGTTACCTGGTTCTCCGACAGGAGTAACCGCCTTATCATCCACGCATAGAAGCACTGCATGCTCTCGCCACCTGACAGCAAACTCTTGCATCATTTTCCACAAATGGCCGCAAAACCACGCATCTTCGTGTTCAATTCTATCTAAACGCTGCTGTACTGCAAATTTGACGTGAAACCTGGCACGGAACGCAATTTTCATTGTAATTCCTTATTCCGAAAATTCAAAATAAGGGGAGCTTCGCTGATTGGATAGTCACTACCAATGCGTCATGTAATCTCAAAAGTTGGTGACGTACTCTGCAGGAGGAATGATGTGACCGATCACGTGATTAGCAGAAAGTTGTGTTCTACGTCATCGTCGGTAGATTGTCCGCCATGATGGTTTTACAAGTCAAAGTTTAACCATCTGGACCAGACTCTAAAATTGGAAATTTATTGGAAATTGCAGGAGTCTGGTGGTACGAGACTAAAAATGGTAGATTTATCTGGACTCGATATCAGAGAGAGTAGTGTTCAAATTCGCCAAACTCTACACTACTTTTGTAGGCCTACCTCTTAGTAAAAAGAAGAGATGTCACTTCAAAACGACGGTGCTCCCCCTAACTTGGGAAAAGAGACAGCCATTTACATCATGTAGTTTATGCACTTGCTCACATCATCTATCATCTCGTTCCTCCTTCCAGAGCCTGAATGAAACACAAAGCACATTCTGGGCGATGTATTTAACTTTTCCTAATCCGATCTTATGAGTCCCTCTTTCAGAAAAAAACGATGAATAGCGTTAATCATTTATTGTAATGTTGAACAATGACGGGAGGGCATTTATCTTGATATTATTTTTCAGAGACATGGGGCCGTATTTTAGCACCTTCCTTAAAGGAGCAGGGTATTGGATCTCAAATGCGTTATTTGACTGCCAATATAGAGGAAGCCACCTAGCGGCAGTAACACGAACTACAAAAATACATTATAAAAAATGTACGCAGTAAATCGGGTCATTCGCCGAGACATAGTCAGACCCTTGGGTTAGAGAGTGGCGCGGTGGCGCCGGCTGTCGAGAAAAAGTGGCAATACCGTGCTCCTTTAATATTAAAGATAATGTATCACGGGGTGTTTTCGCGGGCCACGAAATTCATTGTTTATTTACATTTTGTTTGTTTGTGTCCAGTCTTTCTTTGTCTTATGAGTAATTTGTTGGTGGCGTGCCCCTCCAGAAGTTCTTTTGATACCGAAAGTATTCAATTTGGTGAGTTGGCATGTCCCAAAAGTCCAAAATAACACAATGTAAACATCAATATTTACAAACTTTGAATGTAAACAATGAAGTCGTGATACATTACGGGAAGGTGTTACAACCAGCCCCGCTCTCCCCTATTTCTGATGCCGTCACCCGCCGTAATACGCTAGGCCGGTTGGCGGCGCCTAATCTAAAGGCGGTTTTATACTCTGACTCCGTCACCCTGCCATAATACGCCAGCATACGCTTGGCATGCTTGGTAGGGGTGTTTTTTTTAAATTGACTGACCTCGCTGAATGACGAGTCGACGGTGTTGGGTCAGTCGACTTTAAAAACACCCTTACCGCATTGAATTTTGCCGCAAATGTGCGCTTGGCCGGAGTTTCGTGCTGCGAAAGGACGCCATCAATATCGTGCGTCGAGGGGCCACGTCAGTAATGGTCTCCTGCGTCGATCGCTGGTGATGACTGCGCGCCAGAGAATGAACTGGGATTTCTCAGTATCTTTCGACTCTTGTCAAGTCGCGTTTTGTAGCTAACCCAGGCTTTTATATGTATTTTATATATAGGCCTAATATCCAGTCGATTTCATTTGAACTTGACTGTCAATTTTATATACTTGTGTTGCGGTCTAGGAAAACACGTCTGATGTCGCGTTTGATGAAACTGTTAATGGCCTTGGTGAACCCGCATATTTCAATAGCTGAAATGTGCTACGTAACAGGCGAACAGTAGCAGATCAATGCACATGAAATCTAACAACCCTTGTTGATTACTCAGCGACTTCCGACGGGTTTTCCTAGACCGCCACACTTTCTACAGTGGTGCCACTCTTGATGTTGAAAATAAATTATGAGGAGCGGGCTAACCCTTACGAAAAGGTCCCATGTGTGATTTTGTTTTCACATATGTGAAATGACTATTCCCATATGTGAAACGGCTCTTCACATATGTAAAAACATTTGCATTATGTGAATTTTATTTTCCCACATGTGATTTTCAGATTCCCATATGTTAATTTTCATTTACCACATGTGAAATTTCCATGGGATTATTTCACACGTGGGAATTTTTTTTCACATGTGGGAATTTCTTTTTTACTTATGAAATTACCACATGTGATTTTTTTACATGTGTTATTTTTATTTTCACACATGGGAATTTTAAAATTACATTTTCACACATGGGAATTTTAAAATTACCATGTGTGATTTTTATCACACATAATACATGTACTTCTGTTTTCTCAAGAAAATCACACATGTGATTATGGAGTTACTTTTGAAAATGAAAATAACAAGCAATATATGACAAACTTTCCTTATAAGTGTGTTGGCTAATCTACAGATAGGCAGGGAAGCAGGTAGACGAGTTTGTTTTTTTACAAGGTCAAACATGAAGCTTTTACCGGCGAACAACTGGAGGGATGGCAATTATGTTATAATTTGCAAATATTTAATAACCAATGCCATTTTTTATGAAAACAAATGCATAAGAAAATTACCTAACTACCATTTGAATATGAGACAAAAAATTGAAGTTGTGAATGTTCATGTTTCAGAATTGTCAAGGCAGTCGTTTTACTATGTATAACATTGGTTTTGTCTGTACCAAAGAAAAGATACTTTTCTATTCATTGATATCACCCAACCATCTAGAACTGTTAACCTTCTCGGCCTATTGGCTAAGATGAAAGCTGTTTGTAATGAAAGGCTGCACCTGATGGTGGCCTTCTCCTTCTACATCTGACACAAGTCAGGTGATGAAGAAAATAGCAAAAAACCGTGAACACTAAGATTATGACCAATATAGGATTTACATGTAGGATTCACATGTGATGGGAATTTTTCACACGGCAAATTTCACACATGGCCTTATTTTCACATATGTGAAATAATTCCCACATGTAAAAAAAAAGAAATAACACATGGGAATTTTTCGTAAGGGAAAATAGGAAGTACACGTACACGGCTAAAATAACTATTTTTCCTTTTTGTTGTCTGGGTATTTCTTGCCACGTCGAATGTTTCATCCGCCAGGCATCAAAACCACCAACCTTGGCTCGGACTATAAGGGGCCGTATTCATAAAGGGTGTTTAGTCTAATCAGCGTACAAATTCTGCATTACACAGGTTAATGACCTAGAAAACTATTGTCTGATGTCTGTGTAGTGCTTCACCAGAGGAGTTTACCCGCAGAATAATCACACGTGTACAACTTTCCTGCGTCTAAGTCCAAGAGTACAAAGGAAAAGTTAAACGATCAGGCAGGCTTGTCTAGAATTTGTGCAACACTTTCTTTTTTCCTCCCACACTGAACCGCAGGAAAGTTACCCGCGCGTGATCATCTTGTGGGTAAATGCCAGAGATCAGGCAGCATACAGAAGGCAGTACAATAGTTTTCTAGGCCTTTAACCTGTGTTAAAGGAAAGGTAAACCCTGGGATGTTAGAGTATGTATAGAACCATTAAGTATAAAAAGAAAACTATGCAAGTTATCAGCCATGTACACTGAACCTACATATAGTTTTTTAGTGATAAAAAAATCGGCAGCCCGTTTCGCTGGGTTCGCGTTTTCTCTCAACCGGAAGTGACGAGTGCGCCACCCAAACAATAGCAGGCCTATACACAAACATACATCATGTACATACACACAGACCTACATACGCACATGATGCACTTCGCTGAACAGCTTGATTGTGCATGGTGCGAGTTTTCGTTTTCTGTCACATGGCCGCGATTAAATCTGCGAAATGGAATATCGCAGTCACTGAACAATTTGATCCCCGTCCGCCATGTCCGCGGCATACAAAGCCGCCATGATGGTATTGTATAGGTGGGCAAAACGTCATAATCGCGCTAGTCCTCGCGAGAGACGGCGGTAATTAGACATGAATGGCGAGCTTCATGAATTGGCTAAAAACATCAACATTGCTCAATTTATTCTTATACGGCGTATTATCAGTAATTTTTTCAGGGCATAAACGTTTATCTATATACAGAAAACCTACAGAA
>NMRB01001495.1:73715-91876 GCA_002633025.1 Notospermus geniculatus
AAGTATATTGTTCAGTAAACGAAGTCTGAACCTCCCTGAAATATCCTGCTCAGGTTATGTGAAATGATTTTTACTGAAGTATATTGTTCAGTAAACGAAGTCTGAACCTCCTTGAAATATCCTGCTCAGATTATGTGAAATGATTTTTACTGAAGTATATTGTTCAGTAAACGAAGTCTGAACCTCCCTGAAATATCCTGCTCAGGTTATGTGATATGATTTTTACTGAAGTATATTGTTCAGTAAACGAAGTCTGAACCTCCCTGAAATATCCTGCTCAGGTTATGTGATATGATTTTTACTGACGTATATTGTTCAGTAAACCAAATCTGAACGTCCCTGAAATATCCTGCTCAGATTATGTGAAATGATTTTTACAGAAGTATATTGTTCAGTAAACGACCCAGGCGTGAACCTGGGAAATATCCTGCTCAGGATATCTGAAATGATTATTACTTGAGTAGGCTATTCCTCAGTATTAATAGGATTGGACGTTTTGCCTTGTAATTATGTGACGGGTTACAAAACGAGAACAATTTTCATCAATTTTGAAATGATATTATATTACCAAAGTCTTGATCCTAGACAACTGTACAAATGTTCTAGATATCCATGATATCCAAATTAACAAAATAGAATGTAGTAACCCAAGACATGATTTTCTATTAAGGATTTACAACAAAACAGCTACAAAACATGGCAAACTGTTCGTTAATAATAATATTTTTGGTACAGACGCAGACGCAGACAGAGCCCAATCAAGAGGGTTGCTGCAGTCTCAACGGGGAAGAAATTCCCAAAAATGGGTGCAGAATTCATCGCCAGGAGGCGTTTGCTCGGAGTAGGCTGCATAATCATTATTAAAATACAATGAATGAGAATGTCAGAAAGAGCCATTACTGTACAGCAAGCAAAGACTGACTAATTAACCATTTCATTCACAAGCTGTCGCTTTTGCAAGATTGCATTCAGAATGTTAAACCAGAAATCCCGTTGTGCACTACGTGTACATCTATACAGTTCACAGTCTATACAGTTCACATCTTTACAGTTCATGCGATGCCTCATGCGAGAGTCCGTGGGTTCGAATCTGGAAGAAAGACGTGATTGACTTTCACTTTAGAAACCCGTTTCTTATTTCATATCTATACAGTTCACCGGAAAACAAAACACAACGAAATAGTCCGAAGACGAACGCTTAGTACATGTATGTGCAACATAGCCAAGATGGATAAAGAAATTAAGTTCTGGCTTCACATGAATGCTTGAACCTAAATTTTCCTCTGAAGACAACGTGTTTCTGGGCTGTATGTTTCCTTCATCAGATCTTCCCAAAACACTTGACTAAAAACATCATACATTATATGTTATAGAATGATAAGGTTGGCCTGAGTCGAAGAAAATCTCTTTATCTAATTTTACAATATCCTTTTACAAAGACGAAATCTGAAAACAAAACAGAACGTCTACTCAAAGAGTCACTATTCATTGGACCTTGGAGGAATTACACTGTCAGTATAATTCTCCAAGATTGAACTATACAATTCCCTTCTTAACCGTTAAGTTCGTAAAACAACAACTTATTGTTATGGGCCCAGATACAAAAAACAAAACAAACACAATTATAACATGAGTATACATAACGCATGGAGAGATTTTCTTGCATACCGGCCTAACCTTACCATTCTTCAACATACATGTATAATGTATTTAGCCAAGTGTTTTGGGAAAGATATGTACTGGTGAAGGAATACAGAGCCCAGAAACACATGTTGTTTCAGAGGAAAGTACAGACTCAAGCATTTATGTGAAACCAGAACTTTACTTTTTGTTCACCTGATGTTATCATAAGACACTTTAACGTGTCATGACAATACATAGAAAATATTGACGGCATCATGTAATGGCCCTGCGCTTCTCCAACAGACTTCAGATCATGAAATAACCTTATGTTGCATGACTTGACTATCATTTTAAAATGATTCTTTGCTAATTAGGGGTACAATAATCTTAACAGTTTCCCGTAGGTTGCCGAAATCAACCTCTGCGCTGGCATGAGCACACCTGCAAATTATGTCCTCAATTGGAATGTATGCTTCACGGAAGACTGAAGTACACCACACCTGCATCGATCTGCCATAATGGTCCTTATTGGGGTGATGATTGAAAAATTCTATATTAGCAAGGATGAACATGTCCTTCCGTTCTCTTGCATTCTGCAGAAATGTTACTTCTACTCTCACAAACTCCTTAATACACCCAGGGCGAAGCTCAAAGTCTCCAGAATTTCCAATTGGACATCTCACCATCACATGTGAGAGTGACTCGGTTCTCATGTTACCATCTGTGCTTATCAAATTACCATCCTTTATTACTCGCTTAAATGTAGTTGCCGAGTGCGATAACTTTATAACACGCCTACCATTAACAGCCATTTCTAAAACGGAGGACAAGTTCTGTACCATTCTTTTCCCAAGGAATTTTGATGTCATTGGTGGAACAATAGTGATGGATCCGATATCAGCTTCACCGTCAGTATCTTTCAATGTCCCTACGGTGGTCTTGTTGTCTCTCAACTCAAAGATTGCTGAAAATCCGCTGTCCCGAAATTCTTCATCAAGATTGATCATTTGCTGCAGGTACTGAGACTGGATGAATTTCCTCATGATAGTGACACCGATGTCCCGATTATTCAGGTGGAAAGTGCCCAAAAGACTATTGAAGCGTTCGAAGCTGAAGCACCAAAATGAATAAACTGAGCCATAATCATGTAAACATTCCTTTATATGCAAATGCATGTGCATGTTAGGGGTACACCGACTACTACCATAAATGTTCTGGAATCCGCTGCAGAATGCCCTCAAAAAATTGTGAGCATCATCAATTTCACTGTCATTTATAGAACGCTTGCACAGTTTGCCACAAGCCCGGACAAATAAACTCCAGTTGTTGTACTGGGCTACTGGAAGAATCTCTTTCAACGCATATAGTGAATAGATGCACGTCCAGTTCTTCCACTGATCGGCCGTAAATCCCGAAAAACCGCTCGCAATTTTTGTCGGTATCCGTCCGATGTCCCTAGGGACATTCATTGAATCGACTTTCTTTTGGATTTTCTTCAAGTCATCATCCTTGATTACCCCAGTTGCTTTCCACACCTTCACCATATGCTTGGCAGTCCCTAGCAACAAATTGTGCATGGGATCGATCACCGTGAATCGAACAGGTCTAAAATATGGCAGTCTATGCAGCTCACTGTATCTCACCCCATACCGTCTCTCGATGTCCTGCATTTCGCCCTGAGTCTTAGCTTTAAGGGTATCGGCTGCCTTCCTAATGTGTATGGTTTCATCTCGCCTCGGCCACCTCTCATCATCAAACCCACCGTAATTGGGCTTGTCCCCAAATGCAGCTCTTGAAAATTTTTTGAGGCACCGGTGACATCCTGTAATGGAGTATTATAGTAGCGATTCAAATACAGTCAAAATTTACACTGATCAAATGACGAAATTTAAACTAGTGTGGGTTGTACGAGGGTATGTTGGTTTTGAAATTTACGACACTGCTTCTATCCCATTTATGTCACTGATTTAACTTACCAAACTCTGCACTGTGGCCAAGGAATCCGCAGCATTTCCTAGTGGCAGGGACATCACAGCTTACGCACATCAAGGCGGCACGAATGATGCTTGTTCCGAACAATGCCATTCTGTTACGCATTCTCACGCCATCTTTCAACAGCATCAATTCATCCACAAGTGGTCTCAAAAATGAATTAATTGTCTTTTTCGGCTCTTTTGGACCTGGTATGATGCCAACAATTATGATGTTCTCTGATTTAAAGCGTTCCTGGCGTGGAAGATTCAGCACCGAGAGATAGATAACACCCAAGCTGTACTGGCTGTGAGTAAAAGGCTGAAACCAGTCTACGTTTAACATGAACGCGTAATTGTTTGGCTTGCAGAGGAAAGGCTTCCCTTCCAATGTATCAAATGTTTTCCAAATCTCTCCATCATAAACATCGCCATATTTTCCATCTTCAGCATTTCTGTCTCTCCAAAGTTCACATTTTTCCTGAAAATCCGATCGCTTAATCATCTCCTGTAGGCTGTCCTGAATCGATCTGTAGCAGTATACCTGCTTCGGCTTTAAAAAGTCCTTATTGGACCGTACTTTTTTCATCAAATGTGCCCCACAGGGTCTTCGGGAATTCCTATTCCGATGATTCGGAAACCGGACGAAGGAGCATCGAGCAGATTTTAAACGACCAATTGCGGTGCGAATTGCTGCCTCCTCTTTCGTGTACGTGGAGCTGCATTTTGGGCAAACAACCATCATGTGGAAAGGCTTGCTCTGGATTCCAAGACATTTTTGCAGACTGTACCAAGTCAATGGTAATTTGTTGGCCATTACTCGGAGAGATTCAACCTTCAAATGTTCTGCAATGTACCCAAACACAGCTTATTTAAAATTGTCATTAGGAGCAAAAATCCAGCATCAGAAACTTTGTACAGAAACTTCCAGTGCATCAGACCGAGGAGAAGTAAGCGAAGGAGTTTTCCAATCCCTGTAGCATCATCTTCTTGTTGCACCTCCGGGAGAGTCTGATCTTGATTAACTGACTGTTCAACCCACGTTTCGTCCTGAAAAAGTACATTAGATACAAGGAAAAGTTGCAAATGATGAACCACGCAGGTTTTTATCACCCAGCATATTATACTGGCACTCAGGTTTTTGACTTTCGTAAATTCAGTTCGCAATGGTATTCGGGCATTCTGAGGATATATCTTTTTCATTTTCTGAAATCATGATACCCCTTCCTGCCGTGTGTGATTCAGAGCACCCTCGCAAGTAATGCTGTTTGCAACTACAAAAATGAATATCTTCTTGTTTCGGTTAATGGAGCATTGACTGCATGCCTGATTTAAATTTATCAAAAACCAACCTCATCGTTTTCGTCAGCCAGCTCAACAGCATTTTCCTCATCAGATGTATCGGATAGTGTGGCACCATTTTCATGTACATCATTCTGCTCACCATCTCCTTCATTTTCATCATCATCACCATCATCATCATCAAAATAATCACTATCCTGAAAAGTCAAATGGCGTGATTTGAGATGTTGGTGTTAATTCCTGTACTGAATTTCGACGAACAATGCATGATAACAGTGTATTATTTTCTTTGGGATTTATCATTTAGTGGGATTCAGCGTTGTAATTCAATATTTGACCTTGGTCTGTATACTGTATTTACGATTACCGAACGGAATCAAAATCCCCAATACAAATACTCCAAATACGCCTCAAGAGGCTTTGTTCACACCTCCTATAATTAGCACGGGCTGGTGTGCGGTCAGGCGAATCGACCCCGGTAATATTAGATATCACCCTGGTCGGAGTGCTGTCCCGCTGATCGACCAGAGTAATATGGGATATTACTCCGGTTGGAATTCTGGCTATGTTAGTGACCAGAGTAATATCATAAATATATTCTGGTAATATCGGATATTACTCCGGTTGGAATTCCTGCTGTCTGACCGACCGTGGTCAGTATGGGATGGGGTTCAGGATAATGTGCATGACTGGGGTTGAAGTTCATCTCGGGCGAGCGTCCGGGGCTAATATGGAGTTGCAGAGTGATGTGAGATCTAGGCCTATCACTACGGTTGGCATTCATCTGANGGTGTCTGCCACCACAAATTCAGTGCCTGCATTGTAATGGATTATTGCAGTAAAAACCCCATAAAAAGAGTGGAATCTGACAAATCACAGTTTGATGTTTGACAGTGTCCTTGGCAGGCTGCTTAATTTGTGGCGTAAAACACAATCAATACTTCTGAGTAATCTTGTGAGGAATAAGGTCCTGCTAAAACAATAGTTGCCTTCTTTACGCCTCTTTTCGAATCGTCCCGATTAAGTTATTTATTATACAAACTTATATTCAATCCTTGCACAAGTTTTTGTTAGACAACGTGTACTCAAATGGCTGAGTGCTCACCAAATTCGTTGGGCGGATTCAGAGGCTTTGAATCACATCCATGATCCTAATCCAAGATAAATTCACACATCTGGGGTCAGATTCTTTCGTGGAAATTAGCGCGATACTGGCTGTGGAGGAATCTCATGTAGGCCTACTCTTGTTTCCATGCGGTTAGCATGAGGGTTTTTATTCTATACCGTCTACACCTGAGCTTTATAGCACCGTAAAAACGTTATTTCAACCCGTGGAGCCCAAAGCCAAACATGGCTATCGTGGCTCGCAAGAAGAAGAAGAAGGAAGGGCTTCGCCCAGTAGACCTATTCTTGCATGCAGAGCCTCAAATATTGATCTTTCATCAATGAGCATGTTCTCACATCCTGGTAACACTGTGTACATGTATGGTTTGTGTTTTACTTCATTTCCTACACACAAAAGAAGCGGCAAACATGGGCCAACAAGGGACAAAACAAACCAAACCAATGAGGAACCCGCACGCCGTTTATCCCGACAGGTCGGCGCAGCGATCGATGTGACCGAACCGACGTCATTGACGTCGTTTTATGTGCTGACGTTGCGTCATGAAAAAATCAGCTGTACATTTTTCTACAGGAAAAAATGAGATAAAGACGTTGCCGTTATCGTCATCCTACCTCTTTATTTTAAGGAAAAAAGCAAAGAAATTGCAGAATTTTTCATCCGCGACAAGATGGTGTAAGTTTTAATGTCATGCGACCGAAAAAATAGGGTTTATTTCACGCCAGAAGTTAATGGAAATGACTGGAAATCACGTTGAAAAAAGAAACTTCGGTCTCATCGATCGCAGCGCCACGTCGTGACGTTAGTTCGTCCGGTTCCTCCTTAACTATCAGAGCATTGTATGCATAATTTGACCCCCAAATGAATTCTGAATGAATTCATCACTAGCAAGCTGGCTCTTGATATTTTGGACAGGAAATAATTTGGATATTACCCGTTGTAAAAATTTCAGCCCTGAATTGAGACTACATGTATACTAATTTGTGTGCCACAACGAAAGAATCAAAATTACAAGTCAAAAAAAATTATGTCGAACTGAAGTGAAATGAAAGAATTATCGAAAGTTAACAGTGCTGACTAGCCCTTTACGTCATGAAAGTGAAATCTGTAGGCCTACCATATACGCAGCATAGTCTTCATATTTATTTCAGTCCGACATCATTTTGTTCCATTTGTAATGACGGAAGAATCAATCTTCCATCGTGCCATAATTATTCAATATTTAAAGCTGAAACTTTATACAAACTTTAAACAATATATCTTTCAATGCAAAGAAGAGTAAATTCATAATTTTCAGAAATGGGTTAGACATTAGAGTTGAGTACATTTTGTTTGATGGTAATAGATTAATAGCGGTCGACTCAGGTATCCATCTTGGCTTTGCACTTGGACCTAACCTTGAGCAGAGGAGAATAGAAATTGGAATCAGCGAGATATGCCGGAGGACTAATATGGTGATGGCGCAATTTGGACATGCCAATGCTACAAACAGATATTCTTTATTTAAGAGTTTTTGTATGAGTCTATACGGTTTCCAACTGTGGGATATGACTAAAAGTTACATAGAAAGATTATACACCGCCTGGAGAAAATGTGTCAGAAAAGTGATGGGAATACCTTACAGAACACATAACCAACTGATTCCAGCTATAATTGACGATTTTGATATTGAAACACAGCTAATGAAACGTAACATCAAGTACATCTACAACTTATCTCACTCTTCAAATATGTACTTGAATATGTGCAAATTTCTTATATCTCAGGGTAGTAACTCAAGCCTAAGTAACAATCTCTCAGTAATATGCAGAAAATATAACATGAACAGATATGCCTTGATTTCCAACTTTGAAACAATGGACAGGTTAATAATCTCAGAGAACGTCATTACGAATGTGCAGATAGGGCAACAGATTAGAGAACTCATTGAAATGAGGGAAAATGGAAACGAAATTCTTAATGTAAATGAAATTAATGACATTCTGAACTACTTGTGTACAGGTTGACTGAATCCCCGGGGATCTACTGTATTGTAGCTAACGGTTGTAAGGTATGGAACTTGTCATGCACTTCTTTTCACCTTAAAGCGAATGGCTCGCGGGGTTTGTTGTGGCGCCATGACAGTTGGTTATCGATATCAAGCACCGTTTTGAGAAAAAGGCAAAAGAAGGACTTTAGTTTAATGGGAAATGCATTAGACAGCCAAACTTCGGAGGCGTATTCTGCAAAATCTGCCGCTTCAAAATCAATGGGAATAGTACAAAATGTACATCTTGACCTACTGAATTTGAAAACGTCATTAACCCATTTTAACCAATTTTTAATGGAACCTCGTCCCCAGTGTTTACATTCACATATTTGCACAGGTGTTGCATATGGCTGGAGCACGGCTTTGCCTGGAGGCTAGATTCACTCTCTATGGGAGGTACCACCAAAAATGTAAACAAACCCCGCGAGCCATTCGCTTTAAGCACTTGGTTGCACTAATCTCTGTGTACTTTAAGTACGAAATAAACATATATACTATCAATAGATGAATAATATCCACATACATGTACATGTATTTGCATGTCTGAAATATCAATATCTCAGCTTGCAAAGGGTTGATTTATTGAAACTTCCTCAGGAGGTCATTTTCTGTGCCACCCGATATAGTGTAATGAGGAGGAACCGAGGACTGTCGGAGTTTGAACTACATTTTTGTCCAATCATATTCATTTTGAGGAGTAACTCTTGTTTGTAGTCTGTTGATTTGAAAAAAAATGAACCATTTCAACCCCTATCCGACACATCTTACTGGTACATGTAATTGTTTTCATTTCGCTCTCATTAATTGCAAAGCACTACTACAATTTAATTTCAAATGGCGCTAAGGCCTACGTATTAGGCAAGCATTTTGGGGAATTTCATGAGATATGAGACCTCTACGTGCACTCTCCTATTGAAAATACCGTAAAATTCAATACAGAGGGGTTTTAAGTAAATTCGTTTGATATCTTGTGAATATCTTATCTTCTGTTCCTGGAGCTGACCCTGATAAGAGAAAAGGAAACTTACTGAGATATATAACTGAAAGCTGGGCTCGCCATCATCTTCAACCGGTTGCCACGACTGTAGGCTTTCTTGGGGCTCCACCTCATCAACAGCAGTCTTTGCAACAGCCTCGGGATTTGATGGGTTGTCTATTTCCTCCCATTCAGCTCCTCCTGTAATGATTTTCCTCCGTTTAAGTTTCGTTTGATGGTCGTAGAACGTGCTTTTCGGTAAAATTTGATTGCAGCAGGTGCAGAACCTACACTGTAAAAACCAATGGGCTCGAGAGACCCATGATTTTGTCCACTACCTGGACACGTGGGTTTGAGATGAGAATGGGTCCATGGTACCCAGAATATTTGTTCTTCGAGCCTGAAACGAGGAGGTCCTTAGGTTCCAGTAACCCATAATGACCAGTTTCACAGGTCACTTTGGCCCATCTACTATTGCTGCTCATGCTGCTCATGGGTGCCAGCACCCCACGGTAGCATTCGTAGATGGGCCAAAGTGACCTATGAAACTCTCATTATGGGTTACTGGAACCTATAGACCTGTCCGTTTCAGGCTCGAAGAACAAATATTCTGGGCACCATGGACCCATTCTCCATTGAACACATTTCAACCCCATGTATCCAGGTAGTGGACAAAATCATGGGTCTCTCGAGCCCATTCGTTTTTACAGTGTAGTGTTATATTTTCGCTTTTCGGTAGAAGCCATTGAATATTTTGGTTGTCCTTAACCTGAAAAAGGGAAATTGGACGTGATGAGGGAAATTGCGGCATGAATTAAGAGCATCGTACATTTCGCCAAATTATTCGCAAGTCTTGTTTTCGGAATCCATATTCAGCGGGATCGAAGGGCCCCCGGCTTCAGTCCAGTTTCATAAAATGCCGCTTTAAATTGCTTTTTCATCAGGCCAGTTTCCAAATCCAAGAACTGGTCAGTTTTAGGTCATTGGTTCCACAATTACGTTGTATTTACCTGTAAACCTACATGTACACCATAGGCCGCCGGTGACTTTTTCAAATTGGGCTGCTGAATGCTTATTCGTGTAAAATGAGAATTTACTCAATACTTTTCTTGCAAAGGTCAGTCGAAGTAACCATTAGTTTATTTGACACTTGAATGAAGTTATCTATGTGAAATAACGAACGGTATAAGCATTCGATTGGCATTTTCGCAGTTTGACCCTCTTAGAAATTTGCATCTGGTTCCAAACCATGCTTATGAATGTCTTGTTTTTAAAGCATTTAGACGGCCCAGCTGACAAGGATTTCTTTCTTTGAATTATAAATCCATGCCACTAATTACCAGTACTTCAGCTGTTTGTTCAGCGAGAAAGCTGAGGTGCGAAGTCCATTCACACACCAACTAGTTTCCACGATTTTGGTGGGAGCATTCTACCTGTATAAATAGAGGGGAGTTCAGGAGAAGAGGCAGTTTGGATTTGAATGTTTTCAAAGCAAGGTTGGACAGTCATGAATTCTTCAAGGTTTTACCCCAGCGGCACGAGTACTCCAAGTCGCAGTCAAGGGCACAGCAGCCGAGAAAGGCAAACGTTTTTGGACGAATCAGCACTGACGGAGGATATCACGGAAGTTATTACGAAATGCTTGGACAATTTCAGTGAAATGTTCGGCAACATGGTAAGTTCCAACACCCCAAATTCCTCATCAGTTCGGATACCCCGTTATTCATTTGCATTGGCAATTATAATTTCCTGCCAGGCCACTGTTCAGCACATTCATGATTAGGCCGAGTGAACCAGCTGGTAAGAGCATGCAGTTTGAATCTACCTGGTAGAGAGTTATCACTTCACTATGGTGCAGTCAATTTCGAAATCCAGCACATGGATTTGAAAAGTTACAAGGACTTGTGATCAGTTCAAGTAGATTAATGTTAATTTTCTATCTTGGTAGGTGAAAACTTCCTTGGATGGTATCAAGGCTAAGGTCGATGACATTAGCGAGCGCCTCAGTAAACTTGAGGAGAGAGTTGAGGAATTAGCGGCTGTCAATAAGGAGAACGCTGAACCGATTCCTGCAGCTGGAAATTCAAAGATCGTCATACCATCTGCACTCAGGGTAAGTTACTTCTGTTTGTGTCTGTTTTAAATGAAGGTAAAGCTCATCCCCAGACTGAGAGAATGCGGATCACAGCAATCCTCTGAGCTGTCGCTCACAAACTGGGAAAATCATGTATCGTCTTGAAATTAAGTGTAAATACATCTATTCCAATTAATAAGTCTTGGATTGATTCTAAGTATGCAACAGATACATATTTTTGATAAAACTTTTCTATTGTCTTTCAGCATGCGGTTCATGCAGCATACAGTGCAGAGGATTCTGAAGATGGTCTTCAGTACAAGGTTGACGAAGGGTAAGTAACTTTAAAAGTAATCGAGGTCCGTAAATCGATTAAATAATGTATTTGTCCGGTATTTTTGGTCCGTGCTTGCTGAAAATCGTTTCAGTCCGTAACGCTGTAATGGTGATCATTTTAAATGCGCGGCAAAATAGTAGATACTACGCACCTTGCTGCAGAACTTATAACTCAAGATGCCAAAAAAGGACATGGTGATGAAAAAATTTATGATTATCAAAGGTATACGTAACAGCAATGATGGGTCTTTATTTTACAGATTCAAAAGCAGGCACAATGAGAGTGTGACAGCTCATTTGGTGAGGGCAACGCAGGACAAGGATGCTTCGTATGATGCAGCCACCATAAGGAGTAAGTACTCTGTTTTGTCAATCCGTTTATTCGAGGGACTCTTTGCGCCGTAAGCACACCAAGCAAAGATTAGTCACATCATGCCCTGGCAAACCTGAACAATTGAAAAGTTGCGTTCCACCCGAGTTCGAGATGATCTTTGTTTGGTGCATACGGCCCTTGCATTTAAAACGAGTTTGTTCCCAGTTTGTGAGATTTGTGTTTTTGTAGGCCTATATTAGGAATTTCGCCAATATCTTTTATTTGTTGATTGCCCTGCAGGGATGCAGTTGAGAAGACTCATTGCTATATTGCTTACCTTCTAAGTGATGTTTCCTTGAAATTGCCACCGTAGTCCAATTTCCGGTCCTGTCTGCATATCATTCTGCACTGCCAAACAGAGATTGGTCGATTTTCATCTCGCCGGTACCGGGTATTTGCAAGTTTCCATGCTGAGTTCTGTCTGTGTTTATATTTCAGTTTCGGCGAATAGAATGTACACCCACCTTCGCCGTGAGGCCAAAAATCAAACCAGACCAGAAGAGGAGCGAAATAAAGAAAATGCGAAAAAAGCCATCAGGTCAAGACAGAAAAGAGTAAGTATCGAATGTTCCTATTCTAGTCAAGAAATAAAGAATGGAATTTACTATTCGCAAACATTGTAATAAAAATATAATGGCTGATATTCACAAAGCTAGTAAATTCTTTTACTTCAAGTTTTCCCGCACTAAATTGTCATTTTATCTTGCTGTGCAAGCATTTGCTAAGTTTTATCAATACCAGCAAATTAGCAAGTGCTTTTACTTCAAAATTTATTTTGTGATGAATTTTGCTATGCATAATAAGTAAATGCATTTGCTAACCTTCATGAATACCAGCCAATTTCTGGACTCAGAGAAATGCTTTTATGGAGTTCTGCATAGTCACATGAATTCATTGTTTTACTCAAGCTTTTCATGGGCAGTTTACTTAAAACCAACTAACCCATACAACTTACATGTAGGCCTCATGTGTGTTCTTAGCAATCTCCGGGTGTTACAGTTACTGTGTTCTTAATCTCTCAGCTGGAGGGTGAGCGATTAGCCACCTGGTTTAAGAGTTCATCTGTTCCTGGAAATTGGTGTTCAACGAGCATTCTATGTAGTTCTAATATACTGAATATTTCCTTTAATTCTCATCCCTTTACCCTTTCAGCTACACCAAGCAAGATCAAGGGTGGTCAAAGAGATCGAGGCCGACCTATGGAAAAGTGTTAAGGAGGTCGATATGTCCGAGGAGGAAGACGACACATTAGAAGGGCAGAAAGTTCTACGTCGGAATCAAGAGAAATTCCGAAAACGGAGACGTGAAGTTAATGAACTAATTGGTGCTCTTGACCAGAGACTGAAGGAAGAGACAACATCTGCCCCAAAATACCGGCGGATCTGAATCCGCGAAAGTCTGAACTTTTTCGGAGTAAATGTGAAAATTGAACTTTTTGGGAGTATATTTTCATTTGGGATACATTTTGTAAGATTTCATAAACGAAACCAAGAATTAAATATAAATATTATCATAGTCTACTTACATGTAATTAGTTGGCTTTCTCCATTTCGACTGCCCATGCCTCATGCATGAAGCAGTATTTGCAGAAGACGACATGCTACACGTTGTCTCTGTCGTTATATAGGCCTACATTTTGTTCGAAGTCATCGACTGCTGTTCGATGAACTGAACAACACAGGATTAACTGGACGAAAACATCAGTTTTTCATAGTTGCCTCCCGGGAGTCGCCTTTTCCCAATACGGCACTGCCCCAGTCCCCATGCCACTGCGAAGCATTCGCAGAAACCCTGAGTTCTACCATTCAGAATAGCCCCCATATTGTGGAAAATACTGAGGCATCCGATCCATGGTCATTTGAAGAATCCCACAATATCCTGGTAATTCGCAATTCAGATATTCCCCATGTGGTAGAAAATCCTGAAGTATCAAGATCATTGTAATTCCAGGAATCATGGCAAATGCTCAAAAATGCTGGCTCGATTAATGCCCAATAATATGGAGAATCCTCAAAAATGATTACAACAAGATACCGGAAGTATCATGGAAAATACTATTTAGAACCATTTCCAGTACTCTGAAAAATACTGAAACATGTCATTCAGGGTACCGTCAAGTGCAATGGGATATCATGGGATATTTTGAGAGAGATTGTCAGTGTGTCCTGCAAATATCCTGAAGTCATTCTAAGTGTATTCTGAAGAATGATGAAAATCTTCGCTCAGGATATCATGTGTACGAATGTGGAATACTGAGATATGCAAAAATATATTTTAGTATACTGTGTGCCGATGAGTTATTCTGACGTATTATACAGTATTATGTGGTGTTATGAGTTTATTCTTGAAGTGCACTGAGTAATAATGTATCAGTATAACTCAGTACACAAATGTTCCGGTTCCTGAGTTATCCTGACTTAACTGACACAGTATTTTCCAGGTATTTGTTCATTATATCTCAGAGCACAACAATATTCCCGGAAAATACTGGAATATATTTTGTTATAAACTCAGGATTTCAACCCATTTTGTGCAGTGAGAATAGTGTCCAAGCACCAAAAATGGTTGCTGGACCTAATTTAAGAGAGTGGATGTAATTAAGGAAAAGAAAGGTGTCCAAGCCCCACGGATGGTTGCTGGACCTAATAAAGGGAGTTGATGTAATTAAGG
This sequence comes from Notospermus geniculatus, assembly GCA_002633025.1. Taxonomy (NCBI): domain Eukaryota; kingdom Metazoa; phylum Nemertea; class Pilidiophora; order Heteronemertea; family Lineidae; genus Notospermus; species Notospermus geniculatus. The sequence continues at coordinate 88,192 of NMRB01001495.1, forward strand.
AGAAACTGATTTAGCTGAAAGAAAAGGGTTTAATAAATACGACATGTGTAATACATAACAAACACAAAGCGAAAAGATGCACGAAGGTCAACACAAAGTAAAAGGATATAAAAGGAAGTCAACTTCCAGATTTGTAGGAAAAAACCAGAATGGATAATGCAAATCACTGAGCAATGAGAAGAATAGGGCGAGGAGGAATAGAGCAAAGGTGGGGGGGGGGGGGAACAAGACCTAGACACCTGTACACCAAATTTCAAGTTTGTAACCCAAGCGGTTTAGAAATGTGCCACCCCTGTTAACGACGACGACGGACGACGACGACGACGGACGACGGACGACACACCATGAGAGAAGCTCACCTCACAGAGGTGAGCTAAAAAGGACACCAATACATCCCGATTCGGTCCAGTGGTTCGCGCCGCAGACCCTATTTTGTAAAGCAAGGTCGAGGCCCTTGGTGAATTGTTCCATACATGACAATCAAGAGCATACACAACATCGTAGCCTTGTAACCGACAAAAGGATTATCCTGTGGAAAGGTCAAACAAAACATGAAGTACAGGTACATTGTAGAACATGAAAGTATAAGGAAAGTGAGGGGATCTGGACGGAAGAGGAAGATTAGCCGCACCCCCCAGGCTAAAATACACTAGAATATCCCTATTTCCGGGCTTTTTCAACAAACTAGACCTACCTAAACTTGCAAACTAATAAATCCTCTTCCGTCCAGATCCCCTCACTTTCCTTATACTATAAATTTCTTGAAAAATAAATAAATGGACACAGAACAGTACCTTAGAGATTTATATTTCAATCCTGAAAGTAATGTTGCTTATACAAATATAGCACAAATTTGGAAAAAAGTTAAAGAGGATAAAAAACTTATAAAATATAAACAAGTGAAAGAATTTTNTGAACCTCAGGTCCTCGACAGAATGCCCTGGCAACTTGAAGTGGGCATAGAGTATTGAGCAGTCACGATCATCCTCTTTCCCTAATCTGATGATGGACTTGTGGTTGTTCATCCTTTTACGGAAACGTGTTGTCTGTCCGACGTACTGATTGATGGTGGTGCATCTGGTACATGTGAAGAGTGTCGACAGAAGTGAGGTCCGAGACAACCAGCAGTCCCCCAAAACCCGCAAGATCCCCTTAGTCCTCACCTATCACCCTGGACTGCCAGACATTACTGCAATCACACGCCGTTTCCTTCCTATTCTTCATTTGAATCCATCGATGAAGGAATGCTGCCCTGAGCCACCCCTTATTGCATTCCGGAGACCCAAAAACCTTCGTGATGTGCTGGTAAGAGCCAAGGTCCCCACACAGGAGATCCAACGTGCCAAGCCAACCTGTGACCCTTGCTCAGGGAAAGGACCAAAGAGAGGTCGGAAATGTCAACTTTGCACCTCCTTGCCCTCCCAGTCCCACATCACTAGTTCNCCACATCACTAGTTCCTCCTCGGGAAGGTCCCATCCACTCCGCCTGAAGGGTCCCGCTGATTGTGACAGCAGAAATGTGGTCTACTGCATCATATGTACCAGATGCACCACCATCAATCAGTACGTCGGACAGACAACATGTTTCCGTAAAAGGATGAACAACATCAGATTAGGGAAAGAGGATGATCGTGACTGCTCGATACTCTATGCCCACTTCAAGTTGCCAGGGCATTCTGTCGAGGACCTGAGGTTCACCATCCTCGAGACATGTCCAATGACATTGGAGGTCAGAGGTCAAGATCAGGGTTAAAATATAATAGCTGTAATATTGTAATAGTCAATAATGTCGACAGAGAACTTGCTAGTAAGCTGAAACCAAGTACTGTTGAGGATGATCTTTCAATTCTTGCAATGACCATGAAAGTGGGATGTCAAGGTCAAGCTTAAACAGTCCCGATACAGAAACATGTTCATGACTATAACAGTCAAGAAGTCTACCTGGCATTGTGGAACCAACATGATACATGTACTTAGGTTATTGAGGATGCTCTTCCTGATTATGTAGTGACATTGAAGGTCAGAGGTCACGGTCAATATAAAACAGCTCTTTATTTTATTATTATGACTTGTCTTTATTGATCTAGGGTACAACAGGCGAATCGCCTAAAAAATCAGTTCCCTGTACAAGAAAAACATTGTTTGCCATTAATTATTCTGACAAATTCCAATCGGCGGCTGTTTTCAGAGGCCACTCCACCTCACTCAGTTCCTGAGCCAGCCTGATCATTCTATACATGTATACACTGTAAAAAGTTTTCATGGGTACGGAGCCGTGGGTACACATACCAACATGGGAACACTAAACTCATTCCGAGTTGTATGTACTCGTATGTTGGGGACAGCTCGCCCTTGGGAAATGGGCTTAAAAATTGGACAAGGAATTTACCCACTGCCATGGGTACGCTGTAGCTAATTGTTTTTACAGTGTAGTGATCTCCAAATCCGCCGCCGTCAAATTGAAGTTACGGTCGGTGCCATTCGCTCCGGATATGACCTTTCCAGGCGGAGGGTTGAGAAGAACACGTTCTTGGCCCGACTCGTGCGGCGTTCTCGGCGTTCGAGACTGCCGTTCTCGAGTTGAGTCAACAACTACATGAACTAGGTCAGCACGAGTGTGGTCAAGAACGAGGACTCGAATACGCTCACGAAGTCCACACACTCAAAACAAGCGTAGTACCCAGGTATTGTGCCTATAATTAATCATTGCGCCAATGCATACTGCAAACTTGGCCTGGGGCGAGAGTGCGTCACTTAAGATTTTGGCCAACCTTGCGCGTAGCAAGCCTAAAGAGCATTCTGCAAATCGTGCGTGTATGTGTATGCATGTTTATTATAAATGAAAAGAATAACGCATGAGGACAGTTACACAACTGAAAGGGCTGAGGCCCGTCGGCATAGTAGCCCTTAGGCACAAAATAGATATTGCTTCCACTTCGGTCGTCGGAACCTGCATCATTGCTTTCTTTTCCCCAAACCACGCGTCATGGAGAAGTCGCAGTTCGTGATCTCCGACCGATTGGCGGCCATTTTGAAAATTTCAATGCATCCAGCAGCGTAATGTGCACTGAAGTGAATTTCGCGAAAATTATGATATAATAAACTGAGTAATAACGGTGCAAGAGGTTATAAACCTGATGCAGTAACGACATTGAACAAAGAGTTGGTCTTTCGGACTAACTTTAAGTTGTTTTCGTACTTATTTTAGCAACTTTCCTTCACTGTACTCGTACACTCTGTTGTACATCGATTTATCGTTTGGGTGTACGTGCAGGATATTCTTGTAATCGTCAATGTAAACCATTGTGTTGTGTGTGTTCTTTATTTTTGACCCTTGCAGTTGTAGAAATTCTCGCCTGATTCCAAGACGTTTTATTTCCAACTCTAGTCCCTGTTTCGGACTGCAAAGTATTGTCCACAGGAACCATCGGAGGGTATAAATGTACTGGCCAAAAAACAACCCAGAATAAAAATTTGCTGCGGTGAATGTAAATTCGCCAGTTGTTGTCAGGATGTCGTTTATTTGATTACGTAATCCAATACGGATATCGCAAAAAATTGTCAACTGCGAAACTGTAAATCGTTGGGTTTGTATGAGGATGATGTACTTGTAGTCGCCGATGAAAGCATGAAATATGGACGAAAACGTTGGTTTGAAAGTCACATTTACAGTGTCATTGTGTAG
>NMRB01001495.1:93297-104806 GCA_002633025.1 Notospermus geniculatus
CCATTTCAATTCGGCCGGGTTGGTGAAATTGGTGATGGGGTTGCTGCCGCCACTCGTCGCTTGTTTTTACGGCAACACCGCCAAGTCCTCAGTCCCTTGCCATTGTTACACTGCGAAGAGACTTGGACCACGGTATTGCCACTTTTTCTCGACAGCCGGCGCCACCGCGCCACTCTCCAACCCAGGGACTAACTACGTTGTCGCCGAATTGACCCAATTCCTAGCCCTTAATGCTAGGTTTACATTAGCAGTACTTCCACCTATCCGAAATCCCCGGGTTTTTTAGACCCGTGTCTTCCCCGGGCTTTTCAATACATTGCAATTGCATGGCGGCGAGCTCGCCGTGTCTATTAGACACGGCAAAAAATAGGTGTACGCGCAAGAAACCCGTGTTTGACACGGGGTTTTCGATAGGTGGAACTTCAGCTACTATGTTCCCGGCGGCCACGGCAATCAAGTTTCAGGCCACCGTGGACAAAACGGGATGGAAGTGAGACAACGCGGGGCGGGGGGGGGGCGGGATGGGCAAACGTGACAGGCCGTGATTGCCGTGGATGCCGGGCCAGATTTTTAAACTGTCAAAAAATTTGCCACGGCAGTCACGGTGCGGATGAGAAGCCTATATAGTAGGCCGTAGTAAAACGGGGTAAAAGCTACAAAACGTAACAGTACGTAACAGGCCGTAACAAAACTTGGAGGCGGTCCGTAGTGGGATGGGAACATGTGTATTCCCCTGGCATCTCACGGTCCTTTCAAGTTTTATCACGTTCTGGCGCGTTTATTGCGTCTTTTGTCATGGTTGCTGTGCGTTTTGTCCCGTTTTGCCTCGTTTTGTCACGGTTGTCACGGCAAGCTACATGTAGATCACGACGCGTCCCGGCGTGTGACGGTTTACGGGCCCCGCGCGATACGGTGTGTTGCGTTCTACTACGGTCTGACACGGCACGCGCTGTCTGGGAGGGAGTATATAAAAGCCGGGCCCCGGCAGGGAGCTTCATTCGAGTCTGAGCAATCGACGACACATTACAGGCCTTCTTTTTATACCGTGGGCACAAACGTGCTCCAAAGCTGCCCGGCGTCCACGTTTCATCCGTAGAAAGTTTTGGAAAAACGTGAAAAACGTGTCAGACCTTGATCAGAACGTGAGGGACCCCATCAACGTAACGGGCCGAGAGGGAACGTAGTGGCATCGGTGGTAGACAGCGGGCCGAACTGTAGTGCGCCTTTGAGCCTCCGGGACTCAGCATCCCCTTCCCCCCACGGCCCGTCACGGATACCGTGATAGACCGTGAGGAAACTTAGCAAGATCTAACAAAACTTGAATACACAGAAAAAAGTGGCCAAAACCCCACGGCGCACTACGTTTCGGGCAAACGGGGCTGCCGTGGCCACCGGGAACATAATGTAAACCTAGCATTAGATCACCTCCCGAGTAAAATTCGATTACAAAATACCATTGGTCAGGTATTCCTTCTTTCGTTACAACTGCAACTAAAAAACTTACTTACAACAGCAGGTTGTTCGAAAAACAGGCATAATGACCTACTTATAAAACCCGTGTTAAGCGTGTCTACACCATGAATGAGGCACATCCGTTCCCACGATCAACACCACCCTGAGAATATTAGAGGTTCCCTTCGTCACAGCAATTTGTCGACTGCGATCATTTCAGCGTGACCCTCGTTGGTGAAAACTGGTGACGCTGGAGTCTCTACGCGTGCTTTGTTCTTGCGGCAACACCACCAACCTTATCTTAGTCGCTTACAAGCGTTACACTGCGAAGGGTCGGTTAAGGATTAACGATTGTTTTCATTATGAATAAAATTTCAAAAGTGTAATATCGATTCGGTTTCTTTTTTTAACCAATGTTTTTATCATAATATTGGCATTATACCTGGATTTTGTATGTCGTTTTATTTTTTGGATATGAGTAAAATTTCGATTACAAAATACCAATATTGGTCAGGTATTTTTTTCCATGCAGTGATCAACACGTTCGTTCGCTGTAACTGGACTTTGATCATTTTACCTTGACCCTCGTATGTGAAAACTAGTGATGCTGCATCAGTCGTGCCTTGTTTAGCGGCAACACCGCCAACCTTATCTTTAGTCTCCGTTGCAATTGTCACACAGCGAAGAGTGGATAAGGTTGATTTAAATGTAAACCCTAAACATCAATTATTATCTTGAATAAAATTCAAAATTCACTGAATGAATCAACAGCATAGGCCTACATAGGAATATCCAAATCAGCACCGTTGGCGATCTCTAAAGCCTCGCTTATGCATGTTATGTCGCCCTTACGTACAGTCAGAACCAAAAGTTAAAAAAAAGTTAAAGTTTGGGTTTATAGTCTGATATCAACTACGGTAGAGGTTCTCATCCGACTACACTTTAACCAGTTGGCAACTGATAATCGGCGCGTAGTTTGAATTAATCAGTCATAACTATTAGGTGACATAAGCTCTCGGGCGTCAGCGAGTAACTAGTTGCAAACTAAAAATATCCAGATCCTGAAAATCGGACGTGTTCAACTTCAGCGAGGAAGCTGTATACTGAGAAGACAGCCAATGAAAATCGCTTTACATTCCACGTGACGACGCCATTTTGACTGATCACATGAGCGTCGAATCACCACGTTACTTTTAAAGATCAAAAGAAATCTGTGTCGACATAAGCATTCAAAAGACGGCGATAAACTAGACGCAAGGATCCCGGAACCGCTGACAGGCGGCAGTACACGACGAAGGCCTTTGAGGATCGCTGCTGATATTTTTATAGTGTAGGCGATTTTGGGGTTTGTAGCTCATAGGCGTTCGTTTGGCACCAAGGGGATGAAGTTGCTCATTGTACAGCTGTTCATAAATAGATATTATTGGGAAAGATGTAGATAGCGACTCATACTGTGGAGAAAGCGATGTTGAATTTGAAGATATTTGGGTGTTTTTAGAGAAGCACAAGTATTGTTGACGTCACGATATGCCGCCGCCTGTTGCAAGTGCCGTACTTGTCTGCGTCATGTACGGCAGTGAACGTGTGCATTGTGTCAGACGGCTGAACAGCACANGAGAAAGTGACAGAAGATTAGGGCCTACGGTGAAGAAGAACATCATGGCCTGGGCCTAGGCCTACTCTTATTTTACGGCTTCCAGTCGGTTGATGTTGTGTGTGTTTTTCGTGGGCCACATGTTGCTCTAGGCCTAGGCCTATTCCAAACAGAGGGGAAAAGACATCATCACTCTGTGAGAGGACAATGCATCCTCTCACCAACTGACCTATTCACCCACTTAGGGCCTACCACCCACACTGACCACAACCATTCCACCTTGGCCGCAGAGTCTGTTGGCATTCGCCTGTCAAATCATGGGTAGGCCGCCCTAAGCCTAAATACTCTCACCTTGAGTTCTTCAGGGGCATGCCCTGTTAACTCCTCCGTTTTCAGTTAGCTCTAGCACTCATTGGTGCACAATAAACCATCTATTGTATAGGAACAAAACAAATCCTCTAAAATCTAGGCTATACCCCACCCCCACCCTGGTTCCGATAACTCTGGTTCCAGGTAGTTGCGACAGATCGGTGTTTTTTTAGTCGGTGGCGACAAAAGTTATCAGTTGCAACATGTTGACGCTATTAATCACAGCGTAGGGCGACATAAGCAACGCTTAAAGCTAGAAATCCACTGCTGATTTTCATCAAGTAACAGAGTACATTCACGATGAGAAAACATGCAGCAATTCTCAATGCACCCCACCTCAGTTAAACAATGATTGTGCAGCCATCCGGAACTGGAATAACTTGTAATTGGTACAAATTGTATGTCTGGTGCATTAGATAAAAGTACTTTTTTTATGGCTATGGCATTTGGCTTCCCCACAGTCAAGTTTTGTCTAACGGTTGCGTTTTTTTTCTGCGACACCCTGCATAGCTTAATTTTTCTTCATCTACTGTGGGAGTCATTGTTCAAAATACGTTGTGGTTAGTTTGCGGTTTGCGGCCGAAACCCGGGAGCACTTAATTAGAAGTACACAAACAAGTATTCTCCCTGCAAATTCAACCTTGATTAGGTAAGAAGTGACGCTAATAAGTTATAGAATCATTTTCTTGATCCATCGAGAATAAACGGAGATTTTGACTGTAACCTGTTTTCAATACAAATTCATTCCTCTTTTGGTATTGTTCGCCCTTTATAATTTGTGTGAATGGGAGGTAGGTTGTATTGTATTTCATTGTGTAGGTACTCGAAACGGGAGGCTTTCATTAGAAATGTTGGCAAAGAGATTCTTCATGAAGCAATCGGCATTAGTTATAGAATGATTTTGAAGATAGTCCTTTACAGCCCAAAACAATGGCATGAAACTTTGATGTGGGCGTACACATGGATTTACGGTCTATTGTACGTTCATGCTAAATAGGTATAATGAAATGGTCCATGGACCATGTGCTCACCCATTTGAACATAATAGTGTAATAATGGGTCAAGTCATTCCCAAGTTGCAGGGCTTCAGTGATTTTTGGGTTATGCCACCTGGTGGCCATATTGGATGTCCGATCAGGCAAAAACTTCACATGCACATAAAGGTCATCTAGAGGAAGCCACATAGCAGATTTGAGCCCTCTGGGTCAAGTCATTCCTGAGTTATAGCACATTTGATGATTTTCGGGTTACGCCACCTGGCGGCCATACTGAAAGTTTAATCAGGCCGAACTTTGACGTGCTTGTAAAGGTCATCTAGAGGGAGGTAAATATGAAGTTTGAGCACTCTGGGTCAAGCCGTTCCTGAGTTATAGCACTTGGATGATTTTCAGGTTACGCCAGCTGGCGGCCATACTGGATGTCCGATCGGGCCGAAGCTCGGTATTTTTGAAGGTACCCCTCTAATACACATTTATGCAAGATATGAAGATGCTCGGTGAAATAATTAAGAACTGTGGCAAGTTCGTTACTTTTGTCGAACTTTGACCTCTGTGACCTTGAAAAGTAAGTCAAATCAAAAACCCGTTATATATGTTATGTATCCTATTAATTAGATACACCTATGATAAAAATTTGGAGATGATCAAGTCATTAGTTCAGGAGTTATTGCACTTTTTGTGTTTCTGGTTTTGGCCACGTGGAGGCCAAGCCAAGAATCGAATCGGACCTAAACTTGGTGTCATAGGTCATCTGACCTAGGGGTATATATGTACCAAGTTTCAGATCAATAGCTCCAGCGGTTACGAAACGTGCCCTGCTAACGGACGACGGACGACGACGATGGACGACGACGACAGACGACGACGGACGCTGCACCACGACAAAAGCTCACGGGTGAGCTAAAAAGGAAGGGCCTAGCGTTTGACGGAATGGTTAATTCCAGTAGTTACCGCTTGGTGTCAGCTGCGCATGGGACCTCACAGCTCATTAAAATTGAGAATAAAATCCTCTTCAAACAGCCGTGTTGAGCCTATGAAAAATGATTGATGTGGGCTAGGCCAGCGTAATTTTGTCATCGCCGAGTTCACGTGAAAACCGAAAGCTTAATTTTTTGGTAGGCAATGAACACATTTGGCAATGGCATCATTGCATAGTTACTAAGTATAGCTATGCTCACAGCAGAGTTGAAGTTGCTGTCGCGCGCCGCGGATACTAGAAGTAATGTTTGATTGAAATAAAAACCTCCTTATTGGGACCAGGCCACTAAGAATGTATCATGTCGGCTGGTGACAGATACAAACCACATTGTGTTGTTTTGACAAGAAGGGCTATCTCCGATCTAAAAATAGATGATGCGCTCATGGCGTGACCTTTGGTGACCTCTGGTTCGCCGATCACATGCCGAGTTGGCGTTCAAGATGCCTGTCGTAGTAGTGAAGCGAGAACTACGACAGGGGACCAGCCTAGTCTAAGATTCACCTCGCAAGAGCTGGGCTAGATGGCAGCTGCTGCGGTGTGTTTCAGATTCATCCCGCTTGCCCTGCCCTAGGTGGGAACTGATACGGTGCGCAGATGGCACTGCTTCGGTGAGTCTCCAATTCACCACGCTTATGGCAAGCAGATTGTCCAGTTATTAAAGAAACCTACATTTTTGCAATAAAGTCTAGTTTTTTTGCAATAAAACATAGTTTTTTTGCTTAAAAAACTTAGTTTTTGTGGATAAAATATAAGTTTTTTTGACAAAAACTAAGTTTTTCTCCTAAAAAGCTATTTTTTTTCAATAACCAAGATTTATGGAAAAAAACTTAGTTTTTTCCCATCAAACTTAGTTTCCACCAAACTTAGTTTTTTTCCGTCATAAAATTTTTATCAAAAAAACTGGCAAGGCAGACGTGTCTCTTGTAAAATACACGTGCAACCATGCATTGTCGCCACCTGGAGGCGTCTACGTGAACCACAAACACATGGGCGAACGAAAGTCGTGGAACACCACCACACAAAAGTGGTCTGAATATCTAAGCTTGGAGACGACAGAGTTAAAATATCGTTTCTGGGGGTTCTATACATATTTATCTTTACAATTACCTCTATCCCGTCTTCTAGGGACATTCTAGATCACCACAAAGGAGGTCGTTCTGTGGCATAAATATGATGCTCTACTTTCATTGATAACTGCACTGAATTCCAGATGTTTTGACACTTTTTCAAATGGACTTGTACTCAGTGTTGTCTGTGAGGGGACTCGGTGCATGGGATAGGGGCGCATCCAGGGGGCTACTCAGGATCATAAGTGCCCTGACCTAGATCAGCTGGGCCACTTGGCATGGTCCTAAGGAAAGGGTATTCTAGTCGTTCGCAGTGAACCGATCACGACCACAGGTAGGTGTCACTAAACATACGCAGGTCAGTGTCAACCATGGATATTGGTCAGTAAAATTACAAAATCATGGCCTGAGTCTGCAAGCACTTGGTCACATTGTCAGCAACTGCTATATGTACCCAAAGAAGTTTTTTTGGTGGAAATCCTGTCAAATCGGTTCATGCTTATTACAAGAAACATTCTTATGTTACATTTCATTAACTTTTGTGACATCTTTGTCACATGATCTCGCATCTTGGCAAGAACAATTTTATCGCAAATTGTTATTCTAATTCAATTGAGTCCTGCAGATTGTTTATCACGAGGTCAGAATGAATTCCTAATAATTGAATATGTGAAATATAAGGGTGTTAATAATCTGAATCAGTTTGAGAAGAAGACGATGGGTAACTCGATAAAAGACGAGGGTAACAGTAGCTTGCCTGTGTGTTGATCATGGAGGTTCCCTTACGCCAGGTTCCTCCGCCGAAACCTTGTACTTTTCACTTTCTCGATGAAGTATAGTAGGTGATGGGACTGCAAAGTTTATAAGACTGTGACTCGTTTTGCCCACACCGCTTTTCAACTTTGGCACAGCTCCGGACTTCTCACCGCTAAAAATAGGATCAGCTCTCTTCCCTTGAATAATTTTTTAACAATAACGCAGAAGTCAAGGGACGTTTGAAAACAGTACATCTGCCCACTGGCTCGTTGGTTCAGATACATGTAACAGTGAGGTTTCGCAAATCTGACCAAACACAAGTACCTACGAAATACGAAATTCAAATTATTTCCATAGACCATCGGCGTCCAACACGCGATCAAATCTGAATCCAATTCCGCGAAGTCGGCGTCCATCATCCAGGCCTACCTGGGGTAGTGCGCCATTCCGTCGAACTACAGACTTCTACCCCAGGCAGCAATACCCACTACACACTGTTCAAGGTGGCTGTTCCATTTAGTTTACGTGCCAAATATTAGCCAATCAGATTACGCGTTGCAGAAGAGCCTTGGATTGCAAGTTGCCATGTCAGCTGTAGTACAGTGCACTGCAATGGATCGAATCGAGTCAAGTTTCCCGATTTATGTCTCGCAAAATGCTTGGATTTCCAGTAAATTTCCGACATGACGGACAAAACTGTACTTAAAATGTACAACAAAAAATATTTGTATTCCTGGAAGTCAGATTGACAGACGACGCCGCGGTTTATAAAAGGGGCATTTTGATTGGCCACTCGCGACTAGGACCAAGCCGTGAAATAGAAATGCTGCTATTGACGCCAGGGGTATGAGTGATGTAACAGGAGGTGTAGTCACGCGATGCCCCTGGTGTGCCAGGATGGCGTCCATAGTCCAGCGTACTTAAGCGACGGCGACCCGTTATGAAATGACTCAAGTAATTACAGGTCGCGCGTCGGTGGCCGGCGATGGTCGTGCGTCGAAGTATGAACTAGGCTTTACACATTACAGCCGCGCGATCGGACGCCGACCAAATCGCACGACGGGGTCGGCGTCGAACGCAAGATCGCGCGTCGGTCGCCGGCGGTGGTCGTGCGTCGAAGTATGAATTAAGCTTTACCCTTGTCTTAGAACTCATGTCAAACAATGCCAGCGTGTTCGTTTACTCGCCCAGGCCTCCCCGGAGTAAATGTTTGAGCGACCGAGGCGCATGCTCAATAAAGTCTCATTACGAACGCTGTTGGGTCTCACCCGTGTAAGTTTGCACCACGTGATCAGGCAAACTGACGGCAACCAATGGCACGGACACACCAGCAGACGACATGGACGACCAGAAGATGAAAGTCGCCCTGGCAGCAATTTTATCCTCCCTATCTGCATCTATAGTTGCATGCTAACCATTATTTATATTCAGTTTGCGTAGAAATGGTGGATTCGCCACGTTCGACGCCATTGTGTTGAAAGGCATGCTGGGATACTTCCCCACCTAACCACCTAGCGAGGTGATTACTTGAGGCAGGCCCGACAGACCCCAGATCATGACGTCACACGATAAAAGAACGCTGTGGGTCTCACCGAGGTGAGGTGCAGGCGAGTAAACGAACACGCTAATAAAACGATATCCTGTTAAACTCGGTGCGCCAAAACAGAATAGAATAAATGTGTGACGGTCTGGGATAACCCGTCGGAAGTCGCTGAGTGATCAACAAGGGTTGTTAGATTGCCTGAGCATTGAACTGCTATTGTTCACCTGTTACGTGGTACGTTTCACCTATTGAAATGTGCGGGTTCACCAAGGCCATTGACACTTTCCTCAAACGCGACATCCGACGGGTTTTCCTAGACCACCACACAAATTACTTGTAACCAGAGGCAGCCGATCTTCATGGACGTGCAAACGATTTGCTGAGCTCCTGCAACGTTTCTCCAACTCGCAGATCCTCTAGGCAGATGCAGTTGAAAGGAAACAGCGATTTTATATTAACCAAAGGAAGTACATGTCGAAGCAGTGGTTCTTCCTGATTATGATATTACTTCCAAGAATGATAGAGCGTCTTTTGTTGGGAAGAGTATTTCATGAATGAAGAATGTTCGTCAATCACTGCCGCATTATGATGGATCGAAATATTGCACATTCAAGTACATGTACATGTAATAGCAGATAAACGTAGCTGATGATCATCTTGAGCAGGATGCATTTCATATGAAATTTAATGTCTCTAAGGAGTAATACACGAACAAAGCAAGTACACTAGTACCGGGTACTCGGATTTCGATGATAGTTGATTCTTTATAATTGGCAAGGTTTAATATGTAATTGAAATACGAAACTGACACCTGATGAGGAAAGAAAAGTGATAGGCAGTGGCTCAGGTGACCAGTCATGGAATATGACGCATTAAAGTTGCCGATATAATATGATAACGCCCAGTGTGAAAGAAACGGTAGTGCCCAGGAACCTTTGCCGATATCCTGTTGAACTCGGCGCGCCAAAACAGAATAGAACAAATTACTAGTAACCAGAGTAAGCCGACCTTCAGGGACGTGCAAGCAATTTGCTGAGCTCCTGCTACGTCTCTACCCAGGGGGCAAAACCCCATAGTTGGCGAAAATGGGGGACCGGCTGCTGTAAAACGCCACCCCCTCATAATGTGTTCAGGGGACCCTCCTAAGTCATGCTAGGGTGGTGGCCTTTTGAGATTTTTGGCAAGAAGCCAAAAAATTGTTGCCAAAAATTGACTTTGAAGTTCAGGACGCTGACTTGTCATTGGACCGAAGAACAGCCACATGACTGAGCGTTGTACAGGGGAATGGGACACGATGTATATGTACAGCCAACTTTTCAACAGACGGATTTACACCCAATAAATGTATTACCAATTGATAGGTGACCAGTCACGGGAGGTAAAAGTCATCTGATATTGTAGCCTAATCCGGTAAGAAAGACACAGTAGCCCCTCGGAACCAACATATGCTCCTATTTGGGACTCGATTCTATGCGTCCCGGGCTCTTTGCGTCCAGGTGTATCACACTATTGAGCTGCACCTGAATTAGCACTATAAAAAGAGTAGGCCTAGCCTGACTAAAACTGGCGCTATATTTTACTGATGGCACTAAATAACACAATACATTCCCACAAAAAATGAATTTATACACGACGTTCCGAAATAAACTGCACATGACGGTTATTTCCACCAGGCACAAACAAGTATTAGAATATTCTATCTAGTCCTATGCTATGCCTCTAAGCTTGCAAACTCGAGAATAAAGTAAATGGAAAGGATTTGAGGACATGCTTTGCCCTGCTTTGTAAAGGCGATAATCCTAGGCCAACTCGGCCTACTGATGCAAGCTTCGAGGGCAAAATCGTACTCTCATGTCTTTCCAAAAAGACGATACTCACGTGACTATCGGTTTAATTATTGCTTTCAATTTTAAGGGGAAAACTTTGAATCGTTCGTTTCGATCCGCTGTGGGTCATCAAGTGGTCACATTTGGGTCAAGCGGATCTTCAATTGACTCGCCGCAGAATTCTCTCTGTGGTGCCGATAAATTAAACTTAGGGTCGACAGAGTGATGCTGATCCCACCTGACCACCTCAATTCCAGTTCCCGTCTTACAACAAAAGACTTGGAGCGAGTGTATAGAGGACACCGGAAGTACGGTATAATGGTAAACAAATACGTGATGACGAAGTTGATGATTAGAATACATGTAACTCCACGTAAATGCATGGAGAACAACTGGGTATGTTATGGTGAACTTACACGTATTCCAAACTCACGAGCCAGATAGTCCCATGGATATTTTGCAAGGCAGGTACAATACTTTCGCATTACAAACTTTGGCGGACATCTAGGCCTACGCATGCGCTGCGTCACGTCATGCGTCACCATGCATCACGCCAATGCGTCACGGGGCCCAATGTACAGGCATTATGAGAAAAGGTTAAACAAGGCGCACGCTGGGCGTGGCGAATAACGAGGTTTTCGAAGTTGCGTCGTGAATAAAATGAGGTAGAGGCTGAAATGACGAGGCATTGTTAGGTGTCTGTGGTTGTGACCTTGAAAAGTAGGTCAAATCCAAAACCCGGGTATTATGTTATGTATCGTCATTAGATATACGTATGATAAAAATTTGGTGACGATCCATCAATTTGTTCAGGAGAAATAGCACTTTTTCTGTTTTCACATTTAGCCCCCTATTGGCCAAACCTTGAATCGAATGACGCTGAATATCGAAAGGAAACGACGTCTACTTACAAGCAACATCTCCC
>NMRB01001495.1:106070-128987 GCA_002633025.1 Notospermus geniculatus
GGGCGAGGAGAAAAACAAGGCACTTTTAGAAAAACGAATCTCAATTTATTAAACAACATCATACGCGTAACACTGATAAAAACGCTAAAAAAATACAATTTATTAATACAGTCTGTCCAATGGTTGATTTCTTTCATTAAAGCGGGTGATCCACTGTTGCGGTTTTGGCTTGAGACGGGGTTGCGATCCCTTACGATTACCTTATAAGGACTTCCGATTGCCATATAAGATGACCGCAACGGAACACAACCCCGTCTCAAAACCGCGAAGGTGGATCACGCGCATAAACGACAGCATTTACTAGATTCCATGCCAATCCAGGCATCTGATAGGACGGACGACCATCGCACTAGTTTGATTAAATGCATTCTATCCCTGCCTCACCGCCCCAAGTTGAATAAAGGGCTATCAATTTAAAGTTTGGGCACACCTAGTTTTCTTTTCATTTTCAGTATTTTCTTCAACTTTTCGTAACTCCTTACTGAGGTTTTAAAGTTGAAACTCGTAAGAAGCTCTTCCTTGATACCCTTCTCAGTATCCGGAAAGGTTTCTTCGGGTACACGTGTGTTTTCGATTTCACTGCATATTTTACGCTTCTTGCACTGTGCTCGTTCCTTTTTAGTAGACTCCCAATACTTCTCATCAGACTTTGAGTAAGACCTTTTTTTTCTAGCACAGTTTTGACTGTCCAAATGTTCCATTCGTTTCACAACAAGCAAGGCATCCGTAGTTGAATCTGCCCTGTTACATTTGGCCAGAGTCACTTTTTTCACTGTGTCATTTAACTTTTCAACACCTTGGCCACTATACCTACTCAATGGCCCATGGACTTTAATGATAGTGGGGACGTGATGAATTAAGGCATGCATGTACGGCGTCACGTTTAGCTTTTTGTAGCCCTTCCTCTTGCTGCCTAAGGATATGAACTGATCAAGCCATGACTTTGCTTTTTCAAAGCAAGCTACATGGTGGGGTGTGGATGGCAAGGTCGTGACCAAGAGTTCATCCTGCTCATGGGAAAGGAATGTGTGCAATGCATGGAACCCTCTCCACAAATTTAGCACTTCAGTTTTTGTGTCTGGGAACATGACACTACTATTCTCCAATTTTGATGGCAGATTTGTCAGAAGTTTCTTCATATCAGGGCCTTGTAATGAAGTCCAGTCAAGTTTACCTGAGCCTTCTCTGGTAACTGGATCTCTTGCCTCCCACATGTGAAAGGTAACACCACATTCATTAATACATTGGCACAGTAATTTCAGATTAGGACCAATCAAATCTCTCTCAGAGCCGTTGAAAGCTAGTTCACCATCACGATCTTTCACCTAAAAAATCAAGTTACGAATGAGAACATCACATATCCGTTACATCAAGTGAAGTTCATCCAAGACTACATTCTCCGAATCTAGCTTCAGAAGTGGGACACCTCTTGTTACACCATTCCTACCCAATACGGCATCCTGTGCCATATTCTCATAAGTTCGCTTCATTTCCTCGGAATTATAAAAGTCCCACGGCCGGGTGGTATCTGAAAATGCATCTTTTGAAACTTTACACCAAACACAACTCTGGTTGGCAAGAGACCCATTTAATCCAAAGATTAACTGCAGAAACTTCATGTCTGCACCAACTAGAATCGTGACATGCGTGACAGGAAATTCTTGGTCACCGACCTTTCCAGATTCAATTACAGCATTTATTTGGTCCAACAGAGGTGCTAAGGATTTCTCCAACAGATCATAGGATTCAGATCCATCAACAATAGCCAAAACAGTCGGAGTGCCTGGGGTTCCACTTTGCTTGACAAGGTTAAGAGAAATTGTGACAAAACTAGATGTACGGGTGATTCTAGCTCCATCCCCACTAACTTTGATCTTGGTTGGACTGTTGTTTTCACTCTTGAGACCCTGTATCCCCAGTGATTAACTTAAAGCCCCACAGTATTGAATTTTACGATATTTTCAAAAAGTTAGGAGAGTGCACATAGAGGTCTCATATCCTCGTGAAGGTCCCCAAAATGCTTGCCTGATGCGCACTTCACAGAATCAAGGCCTAATTTTCAGCACACATGGAAAAAACTGCAGGGAGAGCTCTAATGTATTCAGACAGAGCGTAGTACATTTTACACTACGCTGACGTCGTGACGTCGTGCAAGAATCGCGGCGATGATTTGCGTTTTTCACATTCAATACAGTGGGGCTTTAAGTACCTGCTCATCGAAATCAACATATGCACCAGGAATGCCACCCTGACACCTGTGAATGGCGAACGTTGCTGATAGAGAATTCCGACACTGCACAATCAGATGTTTTGAAGGTAACCCAGAGTTGCTTGTCATCACAAGTTCATGATATGCTGCATCACTAACAAAGAAGCTATCCATGATGTACAATAGGTCCTGAATTTTCTTCTTTTCCTGTTCAGAGAGTTGTTCAAATGGAACTACAGGATCATCTTCAACAAATTTTATAACATGTTCCTCATTTGTAGGCCTACCATCAGCAGCAGATTTCAGAATTAGTTGTTGCGGTACTAATCCGTAGGCATCTGCAAACCGCAATGCCCTTTCTGCTGTAGTTTTCAATTCCTCTAACTTACGGAGTTTTTGTCGTGGTCCTACATCAGCAAGTTTTTTGCCACGACATGGAGATATTGGACAATGCAACATCTTCGTTACCCTCTCATGTAAAAACTTGTTTTCTACACGAAGTTTTTCTAGTTTATTCTCAAGATCAGTATTTGACGACACCAAGGATCTATTTTCCTTCTGCAGACGTTGCAACTCTACTTTGTTTGACAACAGTTCAGCATATAACGATGAACAACGTTCAGTCAACTCACGATTGACTTGTAACACCTCACCCATATCTCTCAGTTCACCATTGAAAATGGTAACAGTGCGGATTCTCTGATCAAGCTGCTGGTATTTTCTACCACCCAGTGTTGCCTTATATTCATTCGTCACTTTCCAACAGATCTTTCTTAAACTTTCATTGACCCGCTTGCATTCTTTCAATTGGCAGTGCTTAAGGGCAACATTTAGCAATGAAACATATGACTCACTTGGGAACCTGAGCTTCTTTTCGGCCAGTTCCTTTAAAAATAGATATGAAAGATTAACTTTCATCTCAGGTGTTCTACAGTCACCTTTGCCCTTTGTGCCAGTGGCAGTGCTGGTTGCACGATACCCTACTGCAGATGGACTGGCAACCTCATAGATGAATTTGATTTTTTGAGGAGTGGTGAGGTAATCAGACATTTTGAAAAAGAATACACTCTAGGCCTACTATCAAACAAATGTTCTACCTGGAACTTAGATGCAGAACTAAACAATATTTGAACACCGTCGTGAGCATAAAATTGCTGTTTCTCACAGCTCTACATGTAGGCCTGCATAGATTGTGAAATGGAAAGTAAACTGATCAAAATTTACCAAGATTTTGGCGCCCAACCTGAAAAAAATTCAACGCATATACAACGACGAGTTAGAACATACATGTGAAACCAACATATTTAAGACAGGTTCTGAGTGTCTGTAGCAACACACTGGAGTTTGATCATGATGTACTCCCCTGGAATGCGTAGGCCTTTCTGAAGATTGGAATTTGAGTCCAAATAATATGCTGCCTTCGTATGAGTCAGAGTTTTCTTTATCTTGAGGGGAAACAACACTCTGATGCCTTGTCCATTTCTGTCTATCTTCAAATGCCAGGATGGCGGCAGTGCAAGCTTTCCGAAGTCCTCGAGATTGTAGTCGTGGTATTGACTGTTTTCACTGCTGAAAACATATCGATAAAGATCCAACGGGAAGCGACACCTTAAAAAAAGTTAAAATTTGGGTTTATAGTCTGATAGCAACTAGGTTCTCATCCGACTTTACACTTTAAGGTCGATCTATACGCATTGGGTGCCGCCGAACTGCCCAACTTAAACTCGTGATAATTCATTGATAATAATGATTACAAAAACATTTCTGGTACGGTACGTTAGGTATGAAGCATCTAAGTGAACTTTCACCCTAAATAATTGGATCCTATTTCCGGATTGCCCAGAAAAATGACTTTGTTGGAAAGGCCGAAAAAATTTCCTTGAGCAATTTTACGTCAGCATGCTATGTCGCATCGAAGCAAACTCTGTTGGAAAAGACGCAGCCATACCTAGCGCATGTCGGTATAACCGCAGATTTTTAAAAAATATGCTAATTAAGCTTATAATTAACAAAGTTTGACTTTTACTCCACAAAATTTTCTCTGTTTCGTAATTTTCGCGGNCTCATCTGGCGGTTGTGCTGAGATCTTTACTGTTCAAGAGCGTGGTGGCGAGTGAAACCAACTGTGACCGTCCGAGAGGGTGTATTCATGTTCGGTGGCTGTTCAAAACATGGCGGATGGTTGTTTGTAATTTCTACCTCTGCCGCTTGGGGTTTATATCTATTAAGTTCAGCTTTAACCCCAGTCTATCCTGAAACCTTTCAGTAGAACTCCAATGAGCTGCTCATTCAGCACTACAATCTAACATTTCCAACAAGTACGGTACCCATTTATACACCTGGGTGGAGAGAGGCCAGTGGGGCAAAGAGACTTGCCCACGCCCAGTGGGATTCGAACCCGGGACCCTTTGACTGCTAGTCAGAGACTCAAACCACTACACCACCGAGCTCCCACCTTGCATTGGTTCCTCTTTCAGCGGTTAGCGATTTCTGAATCGTGATGTAGAAATCCCTTGACGCTTCAGCAAGTCGTACTGGGTCTGCCGTGGGGGTGGAATAGGCCTATGTGTCCAACAGAAATGGTGGAAGATGCTTGGAAGGCTCCCAGGTGCAATCATAAAGACCGTAGCCTTGCCATTGAACTAGGTACAAGTAGGAATCCTGAAAAAAATATCCCTCAGGTTAATACATGAAATAAGGATTATGAGACTTGTCTATTAAATTAAAAGCATTCCACCCAGGCAGGCCGGGGGGGGGGGGGGCACATAATTATGAAACCTTTGCATTCACACAAATTAATGGTTTGGCTGTTCTATTGTTCACATCTGGTACACTTACGGTAGGCCTAGGCCTTGATAGGCCGCCCAACGATTAGCCTACCGGTTCACATCATGCACAAATTTAGGCCTCATAGCCTTGACATAGGCACTCTATTTTATTTTAACATCTTTACAATCAACAGATGTAGGCCTACTGTAAGAGTG
Organism: Notospermus geniculatus; assembly: GCA_002633025.1. Lineage (NCBI taxonomy): Eukaryota > Metazoa > Nemertea > Pilidiophora > Heteronemertea > Lineidae > Notospermus > Notospermus geniculatus. The sequence continues at coordinate 111,264 of NMRB01001495.1, forward strand.
TACCGCCAATACCGGTATTCTCATGTGAATGCATACCGCAATGTAGGAACGCCAGCAGGGCACGGCACGCGGAGGCCTGCCTACATGGCCTAGCGGTAGCGGCCTAGGCCTAAATAACTCACCGTATCTCTCGCCCTTTTCCTCGTTATCAACCTTTCTACATTGAAAGTACCTGGTAGAACATTCGTTTGATCTCTGATTAATAAATTACTCGACGGAATTTGAACATCGGACAGGGATTTATAATTCTTGCGCGGCTTTAGTCGCAGGCCGTACGCGTTGGGCTGATTTATCATGGGCGCTGCCATCTTGAATTGCGCGACTCCTAGCGGCGGCGCGCGGAAGGAATATGACGCTCAAAGTTGGTAATGGCAGACGTGAAATCCGAGGTGGATGTGCTTTCTGATGCATCTGCGGTTGAAATGGAAATACTTCCAACCGCGTACAATCTTGAGTAGCCCAGTGTGTGGGTTGGTGAACGAATATCGAATGTGAGCCGCAAAAACGATATCATTTGGTGGGGGAGGGACGGCAGGGGGATCGCGAATTTGCTGGTTACATCCGAAACACTTCCTAATCTGTGTGCCATTGAGATATTTGAGACCAATTTGATTCATATGATCCTTTCCACTTTGGCATGGCGGGATTGGGGCAGAGGTTACACATTGTGGACGTAGCCTCGCATCCGGACACTTTCTTTTCCTGCGCATGCGGCCACCCTTCTGTCCTATGGCACCCAAGTTGTAGGCCTATTGGCCAGTTACCTGGGCGTGGCTGTTGGTTCCCTGGTTCGATGCTTTGTGCCACCGAAGGAATTCTTCTAGGCGGTCGTTGATTTCTGCACACGCAACTGTGTGCTCACAAAGTGCATGGACCTTGCAGGTGGTACAAGGACAACTGAACTGATCGCTGCTGATTTCCCAAGTGACAATTACGGTGTCCTCACTCTTATAGATATCTCTCAGGACTGAATACTTCGCAAATCCGTCTGTGGTACATGGTGCCTGCGAAATCGCATTGCCACTCTCCCGTACAATCTTATTCGCCTTCAGCCAGGTTTCCTTCAATACGAACTTTGACACTTCCACATCTGCTGCTTCATCAGAAACTCTCAGGTAGTTTGGTTGACTTGGGTCCATTCTTGCTGAAGAAATAGCAGTTCTGCCGGAATGGAGGTCTATTAGACTAGTTTTCTCCAATCGTCGGAAAAAGGCCTGCCTCTGATTCGCATTCATTTGGTAGTACTCGCGGCAAAGGAGCTGATTTCGGAATTCTGGCCGGACCGAATACTTACCCCGTTCTTGCGTGAACGCCTTGTTAAAATTAGACTCCTGGGTCGAGAGTAATTCGGCCACTTGACTTCATGGACGAAAGCTGGTAAGCTGCGCTCCTTAAATTGGAACCAGGACTTCAGGTTAGAATTACATGTAGTTGCTTCGGCATCATTGGTGTAGAACTTCGCAGGTGGACATCCTAGTCCTGCATTTGTGCGCACATTACCGAGCATGTTGTGGCGAATAACGTCGGCTCTCTTAAGGGTGTAGTCAAGGAAACCTCCAGCAGGATCTTTTAGCAGCCAATCACGGGAGTACTCTTCCAATCGCCTTTGGAATTCGTCCGGGGTGGGACTTTCAGTCAGGCCGGTGTTGATATTATTATTATTATTATTATTAGTACCATTTGTATAGCGCCCAACATACTATGTATTTCTGGGCGCTTTACAACTATGTAAAATCCTGCATAAAACATTATTTATAGAATTAAGAACATTTGAAGAAAGAAGAATGAGCTAAAAAATTAAGACATTCGAAGAAATACAGTTAATATTACATGTAAACAAGTTCTGGAGTTAAAATGGAGATGAAAGTGGATGGACGGTCTGAAATCCAAGGCCAGGAATTAGAGCAAATATTTTCTAAAAAGATGAGTTTTAAGTAGAGTTTTAAATTGTGAAAGGGAATGCGTGGTACGTAGTGACTCCGGCAACTCATTCCACACCTTAGATCCTGCAACCGAGAGAGCACATTCCCCGATTTTCTTCCCCACCTGCACAGGCCTGCACAGGTTCTGTCCCGCAGATCTTAATGATCTACCTGGAGTATACAGAACCACTGTGCCCTGAAGATAGCTCGCGACAGGTTGACGGAGACACTTATACGTCATCAACGCCACTTTATATTCTACCCGAGCTCTGACTGGAAGCCAGTACAGGCGAATAAGCACCGGGGTAATGTGCTCTCTCCTAGGCATCTTGGAAACCAGCCTGGCAGCCGCATTCTGGACCAATTGTAACCTGGTCAGAAGGCCATTCGACACACCAGAAAGTAAACTGTTACAATAATCCAGGCGGGATATGACTACAGTTCTTATGGCACTAACTGTGGCTGACTCAGTCAACAAATGCCTGATCTTGCTGATCTTATACAAATGGTAGTTGGCCGATCGGCAAATATCACTAACTCTGGTTTGCATTGTCATCTGACTGTCAAGAGTCACTCCTAAAAGCTTCACATTGTCTGACAGTCCAATCACACACTCACCAATGTTAATATCAATCCCTTCCAACAGTCCACGGTGGTTTCTTACAGCATACAAAAAACTCAGTTTTAGTGTCATTCGAAAAAGTCTTTCAGTATCTTGTCGGTGTGCTTCTCTAGCCCATTCTTCTTGATTGCTCTTTCTACATTGTCCTCAAAATGTCTGAAGTATCTCAAGGGAATCGCTTCAGGGAAAACGTTCTCCAGAGAATTAGAAAGATTCAGCTCACCATCCGTACCGTGTGTCTTTAGTTTTGCCAAGGAGGGGTGCAGGCGCACAAGTTTTTCAAAGAAAGATTGGAACGCATCGGCGGTCTTGTCATAATGTATCAGCAAGGGGCCTAGAACCACTGGGGGCGATAGAGGTTAGGGTCAGTGCTGAGAAGGAGATTTCGAAAACTTATGGGAGTAACATTGAAGCGACCTAACTTGAATGTTGGATCAACCGTCATGACTGAAAATTCTATGTCAGAACAACAGAACCTTCCAAGGTCATTCAATTGTTTGTCAGTGACCAGGATTATAACAGGATCTGGTAGAGATCCGCAGTATCTTATCATATATTTATAATTGGTCTGCCCCATATGACGTATGTCAGCCATTTCGTCATTTTTGGCACCAGACTTCGGAAATGGATTTGCTTTGCTTTTCTCTCTACATTTTTTATCGTAAATTTGTTGCGCAAACGAAATATCAGCAGGAGACTGAATGTTGATATAACTTCCGGATTCGTCCTCGGCCTTGCCAATTGCCTGAGCAACACTGTATTGGGAACACTTACTCAAAACATTGTTCAAAACTGACGGCTTTGTTTTGCAATATGGAGTGTCACGTTTGGCATTGCCATGCTTTGATCTACCTACGAGATGTGCTCCTCCGGTGAACGGGTACTGAACAATCACAATTTCGTTGACCATGATCTGGCCGCGATAGTTTTCTACATACGCAATCAGTTTCCTGAAATCTACTGAAGTTTTATGTCTGTAATATTTCCTTACAAGACAGAACGAGCCTTGCTTAGGTTCAACCTCCATCTTGTCCCCAACCTTTTCATACTCATCACCATTCTTATGGAAAGCAGTGTTTCGGAACCCACAGCTTACCCATCCGCTATGGCCGTCACAGTTGACATCAGAATGGTCAACATCACCAGGAGCTATGGACAGAAGGAACACAACAGTTTCTTCAACTAATGGTGGCACCTCTCAGCAAAATTTTGACGAGTCGGGAACGTCGTCAACAAGTTGGCGGAAATAATCTCGATAGCTGAACATCTTTTTCTCCCTTTTATACACTGGCATGGTGTGTTTTCCAATGAAGTATTCTGCAGCTAGCCTTACGTCTTCATTCAAAATACAGTCGCCATCGCTGTCCTGTATCGCTGTTGGTTGCATAGGCGGGTCATCAACTGCTCTTACATCTTCTACCAAAATACAGTCCTCATCGGTGTCCGTCGTCACTGAAATGTGTTGCATGGACTCATTACCTAGACACACAAAAAAAAATTGTTGAAATTGAAATTCAGGGCAAGAGGTGCAAATTGTTAACAGTTCAGCGGTTATATATCATTGTCAGACAAGCTTAACCCACGTTTCAGTCGAACATTTTAGGTCGTCGGACGTACTGGGGATGTAACGGTCGTTATTGGACATGTTGGACATGACAACTAACAGCTCCCTGTTAATTTTGAAACAATTTTAAAGTCATATGTACAGATAACCTCGAATTTATTCATACCCCATGAAAAATTATAGGAAAAATATTTAAAAAATACACATCAGCTGAACTGGCACGTCTTAGGCTTCATTGAATGACTTTTAATCGGAATGTACAGAGATTTAAAAAATAAGTAGATTTTAACGTTTTTTCAGGAAATTTAAGTAGCGAAGTAAGTAGGCTTACTTTCAAACCATCTTAAAATGTCACCTTAGAAAGAAAGACGATTTTAAGTACCTTTTAAGGGTTTAGGCCAAGATACAGAATAGCACAAAATTGACACACAAAATGATAATAAGCAAGAAGTCATTCTCCAGAATTCACAAATTTTCGACCCCAACCGGGGTCTTTTTCAAGTGGAACTTTACAATCTGAAACTCTAGGAAAGACTGAGCTGAAACCCGAATGTGGAACTAACCTGTGTAGACAGGATGAGTGAGCAATTAAGGAAAGAATAGTGCACAAATATACTGCTACCAAATGAAAAGAAACCACTGAAGTGCGATGCCTGATGGAAGAGAAAAGTCTTCCCAAAATTGTCATATTTCGGCCTAAACACGCCTACGCTTTTCAAAATACGCGGGCTATTAAAGTAACCTCCTTATTGTCATTAAAATAGGCCTCTATGCGCACGGACGCACCGGGTGTATAAAGCATTGTGCTGGACACTATTTTTAAAACAGTGTAGGTTTTGACAACGAACCATGATCAGCTTGTCCTTGACGCCTAATTTTATTAACAACACATGGTTATTCATAAATAAAACGGTTCAACTTTCGACCGCCGCACTATGGACGGCGAGGTAGGTTTCCACTACCGCCCCCTTAAACATGAAACCTTAATTTCCTTCATATTTTTCTTGCCGCATCGCGGTATACTGAATCTCGTGATTGAATGATTGTAATTGATTTTTCATTTATCGTCCCTTGATGACAGTAATCTGATCATTTAATCGCAAAAGCGTAGATTGGTCCGGCGTTTTTTCCCAGATTGCTTGGTTCCGGTGTAAAGTTTTTCCTGCCGCATCACCATGATCGCGGTAAATTGAAACTCGTGATTGAATGATTGTCATTGATTTTTCATTAATCGTCCCTTGATGACAGTAATCTGATCATTTAATCACAAAGGTATATTAGTCTGGTGGTTTTTTCCAGATTGCTTGGTTCCGGTGTAACGTTTTTCAGTGTGGCCTGTGTGCCAGTGTTACCATGGCTGGTATTCATAAAAGTTAGCAGATGCTCTTGCTTAAGATTTGCACAGCGAGGTCCAATGTAAATGTACTACAAAACTTGAAGTAAACGCATTTGCTAACTTTTATGAATATAAGACATTACAATAGATTGACTGAATAATATGGCGCGACGTGACAATGAACGACATATACAGCGAATCTGTTTCCCTATGTGTTCCAAATAATGAGCGACACACAGAAAAATTGTGACACTGAAAAAAAAATTACACTGGTGTATAAATAGAATCTAATGCCCACCGGTCGATATGTGATGTCCCCAACAGTATAGCTTTGTTTACACTACGTAAAATCCCCGTTTTTTTTGCGGTGACGACTATGAATTGCCGGGCTTCAAGAAACCCGGTGTAGCAGTAAAAAGTGTCCCCCTGTAAAAAGTGTCCACTTCTATTGTTGAATGACGGAATAAGCGGCATGCGTATAGAAACCAATTGTCAGAGATTAGAATGTAACAATAGGATCTTTGTTCCCCGGACAGTTTTTCCTACGACATTCTTTCCCTTCACACCTGGTTCTATGCGGATCGGACTCGGATGTAAGTTGCAAGTTGTAAATAAAATAACTGCAACTTGCATAAAGTTGAAAACAATGCAAGTTGCAACCGCATCAATCAATCATGCGGCCTTGCATCAAAAATTCAGTTTGGAAGTAACTTTCTTGCAAGTTGCAGGGTTGATTCTGCAACTTGCAACTTTAACATTTGGACTTGCAACTTGCGTGTCGTCCAAGGTTGTGCCAAAGCGACCAGCCAAAACCTGCAGAGGTACTTTAACAGGTAAAGGTGGGACACATGGCGGGGACGACCATAGAGAATTTTCACTGTCATGACTTTTCACAACGTGATTACCTACTTCGGCATCAATGTTAGAAAAAAAAGTTGTTGCCAAAAAGCTGTTGATAAAAAGCTTGTTTTAAGTTTTTAAAATAAAGTTAACTGAAATCATATTAGGGCTTATCAAGTTGATAAAACCCTAACCCAAGGTTGAGGGTCAGGGTTTGGGGACGTCTTAGAGTTAGGTCTGGTCAGGAGTGACACGCAAGTTGCAAGTCCAAATGTTAAAGTTGCAGAAACAATCCTGCAACTTGCAATAAAGTTACATCTGAACTGAATTTTTGGCGCACTTCAATTTTTGCAGATACATCCGAGTCTGGTCCACATAGAACCCGGTGTAGAGTTTTTGAGCGTTCCCCATCTGCCAGTGTTCCCCTGCTATTGTCTGACGGAATAAGCCGCGACTCGACAATGGAGGACAGAGAAACGTGTCGATCTATCTGCCAGTGTTTCCAGAACAATAGAGGGAACACTGACACAGAGAAACACTGAAAAACTTTACACCTGGCCACATAGAACCCGGGCTACATAGAAACCAGGCCACATAGAACCCGGGCCACATAGAACCCGGGACCAGATAGACGTGGTCCCGGTGTAACCGTAGCTATAATTTACGGATTTAAGCGGCACCATTGAATTTGACTCGAGAGACACCAAGACCCTTAATCCTGTGACAAACAATACATGTGGACATCACGAAGACGGAGGCATTAGATCCTAGCTAAGGTTACACCTGTTGAAAATACCCGTGTTTTTCCAGACCTGCGTCAAACCCGTGTGAACGAAACGCCCCGCGAGAGGTCACACTACTACATTGTAGATAAGTAGCCCAACGATAGCCGCGCTGGATTCACTGACTCTTCGGTCATTTCCGTATTGACACACATTGTTGGAGGGGCGTAAAAGAGGTCACTTAATGGCTGCGCCATCTGTCATGTCTGTAGGCGTGCTAAGAACATACGATAACACGGGAATTTCGAAAAACACGGCGAGCTTCCCGAGCTTGCCGTGTCTCAAAAACCCGTGTTTTCAGACGCAGGTTTCTTGAAGCCCGGCAATTCACAGGTATGACCGCAAAAAATCCGGGGATTTTATGTTGTTCAGTGGAAATGTACAGTGGACTACACATGCAACCGTAAAAACGGCTGTTACATCCACCCGCCACTCGTCAATTATCAGAACACCTCGACTCTGATTCGAGCGTCCCTGGATGCGGCCAGACTTTCTCCCCTCCCAACGCTATCTAACTGGAGAACTAATCGCCGTTCTAGAAGACGCGACATGTGTCATAAGTTACTCAAGCGAGAATGTCCTGACCTTAAAATTTTGAGCACGATCATATTACCCTGGAACTCAGGGCTTGCCTTGGAACATTTTCATTTGTCATTTGTTCTTTTGGTACATTCACCCACACGGTCTGGGACCATTTCATTGGCCTCAGCACGATTAGGGCCTATATACGGTGGTCGCGGAGTTATGCCGGAGTGGACTCCATATCCACCCATTTTGCAATTACCATATCACTTGGTCACGCCGTGTCCTACGACTAACCACGATGTTGGTTTCATGTTTTTAATCATCTTGGGCACCAAGGGTTGTGACATCGCTCCGTCCTCCGACTACGCTCGCACAAACCCTTGGCATCTTTCGCAGTCGTCACCTGTATTTCACAGGCTGTTCTTTTACCACCCCTCCGTTTAATATGCATTTGGTACTATCACATTTAGTCCGTTTATTTCAAATAGATATGTCATTGTATAGTGTTTATTGACTTTCTTATCATTTAGGAACTGCTACTTATCCTTATTTTTAACCATTAATTGGAAGAAATCCCCTATACCAGGAAGTCCCCCGTACGACTGATCGATGGAAGAGCTAATGGAATTCGCGGCTTGGCAAGTACACGTGGGCTGACAATATTAGCGCCGACTGGTACAATTCACTTGCTGCTTCCCATTTTTGTACACACGAGTATATTGCTTCCATCAATAAAAGTATTCCTTGCCTGTCGTTGCAGCCGATTCAAGCTTTGAATCCGGAAAATTAGGCCTTGAAATCGCGAATCGCTCGCTGTCATTCTGTAGCATTCGCCATGTTGTTTTCTGTTACCTCGTTCCCAGTTGCTACGCAAGTAGATTGTCCTACTAAAGTGTTTAGTTGGTATCATGCCAAAACCTGAAGGCGAGGTTAACGGGCAAATCTCAGGAGGGCTCTGATTGGTACATTGATTTCCCGATGTGGGTCAATACAGAAATTCATGCGAAAGCTTCCAGGGGTAGTGGCGTAGTCTTTATGACGTAGCCAATACACGTGGAGTTCCAGGATGATTTTTAATATGAATGATCCTGAGACATGCCCCAAAACCCAATCTTTGTTTTTGGCCCATACCTTCCGTATATGCCTACGTAAGGCTAGGCCTATAGAACCGCCCCCACTCCGGCATAACTCCGCGACCACAGTACGTGTGTGTAATACATGTATTCTACGAAGTGCATCAAGAAATTTTTTGCGCGGTAGCAGGCCCCAGCAGACATGGCAGAGTCGGGTAGACTATTTATGTCGACGTTACATCGGAAAAATCCATCAAGCACTGTTGAATCTGGAATCAAGCAAAGCTAGAAAAAACCGGGCTAATCTCCCCCTGCATGGTTAAGTGATCAGGTTACTGAAAAGTATATCAAAGGAAGATTTACATGAAAAATCCGAGTCATTATGGCGATCATATAACAGTTTACAGCGATGAGGAACGGAAAAAATGAGAACAAACTACGCTTTCGTTATTAAAACGAACACACTGCTCCCCAAGTCACAGGCTGGTGGGCATAATTACACTGGATGGAGACTTGTTCAATGTCTATGAGAATAGGAATATTGCCATTTCATCAGTGGGAAATCAGCCAACAAGAAATTTGCATTTTACTGAAAACGGGTTCACATTTGCCTTAACCCATCGTTGAAAAGCTGTTTTTTTTCAAAGGAGTTTTGTTCATTTACACCATTCCGCTCGATAGACAGTGTAGGTAAAGTCGTCACCGATATTCGCAAATTTTCGAGCCTAACCGTGGTCTTCCTCAGACACTTTCTAGTAGAGATCCCACAATTAATGAAATTTCGCTTTTATTTGCACAAAGTGCAAATAAAGTGAACTTCAGAATTTCACTGTTGGGGCCGAAAATTTGCGGATATCGGAGACGACTTTACTTATACTGTAATTTTGTGTGTCTGTTTGTGCTCTAGTTTGGATACCTAGATATTGCCCTCGAAGGTATTTCATGAGTCAGGGTTGACCCACAGACGAAGATGCTGCAAGACAACATTACCATTACCGAGGAGGAAGGAGGGACAATCAGCAATGCTGTTCTCGCTCTTAGGGTAGTCTACCTTATTGTGACCAAGTATTCATGGATACCCCTCTCGGTCTTCGGCCTCGTCGGGAATTTTCTCTCCACAGCCATCACACTTCAGAGAGACAACAGACGCATCTCAACGTGTAACTATATGACTGGTTTAGCCATGGCTGATTCGTCTGTCCTCATCGAATACATATGGGCGATGTTGGTGTTCTTCTACGAACCGGAACAGCCATCACTCTTTGTCATGCAGTGAGTACAAGGCCACTTAATATTCTCACCAGTTGTTGATCAGGACCCTCACGTTTTCACCTGGGCCGACATACTTGCAAAAGTTCCTCGGTAGGACGAACCTGCCCATCTTCCTGTGGCTGTGCAATCCTTACGGGTCAATTCGATGCTCTTTTATAGGCGCACTTGTATCGCAGGCCGGGGTGGACACAATTCATATTTAATGTCCACATTAATTCCGATTTTATGTCCACATTAAATCACGAATTTATGTCCACACTAAATCAACCAATCGCAGCTGAGTTTTTAATGTGGATATAAAATCGCACTCCTTATTTAATGTCCGTGTTCGCGATCACTTCCGTCCACAATTCCATCGCTTCCGCCCTGCGATACTAAGACGGAGTTTAGCACGGAGGCGATGGAATTGTGGAGGGAAGTGATCGGGAACATTCACTTCCGTCCAAAAGCCCTTCGCCATGATTGGTCGATTTTATGTGGACATTAATTCCTGATTTAATATGGACATAAAATAGGAATTTATATGGACATTAAATAAGGAGTGCGATTTTATATCCACAATAAAAACTCAGCAATAAAAACTCAGCTGCGATTGGTTGATTTAGTGTGTACATAAATTCGTGATTTAATGTGGACATAAAATCGGAATTAATGTGGACATTAAATATGAATTGTGTCCACCCCGGCCTGCGATACACTTGCAACCTGTGAACGGTGTATGCCTGTTGTCACTAAAGCTTGAAGTAGGATATGTCCCCTTACAGAGTCAGCGAATGATGTTGTCACTTCCTAGATGGCAGCACTGTCAGGGTAATGCACAATTAGCGTGTTCGTTTACTTACCCGCGCCTCCCCTGGATGAGACCGACAGCGTTCTTTTATCGTGTGACGGCTGGTTACGGCTGCTCGCAGTTGCGTGGGAATATGTTCATTGCAGTCGCAATAGCGATGGCTTTCGGTGGAAGCTACCTTGGAGCTCTCCCCTAGCGGTAGGTCTAATTACTAGCCTGGGCCCATGTTCCCGAAGCCGCGTTAATACAGCTCATAACAACATCGTTAGGAGCAATAACGACGGCCGAACGATAAGGCAAACGAGGGTTAGTCGAAGCTTTCGTTTAGATATCGTTATGGTCTCGTTGATAACGAGATCGTTGCTTTCTCGTTGGGATGACCGTCGGTCGTTTACAGTACCTAAGGTTGTTGGAAATACCCATGTTTTTCCAGACCCGTGTCAAACCCGTGTGTGCGAAAAGCCCGGCGAGATGTCACACTGCTGCATTGTAGTTAGTAGCCCGGCGACAGTTGCGCTGCATGCACTAACTCTTCGGTCATTTCTGTATTGGCCCACATTGTTGGAGGCACGAAAACGACGTCACTTCATGGCTGCGCCATCTGTAGCCGTGCGAAGAACTAACGCAAACACGGGGATTTCGAAAAGCACGGCGAGTTTGCCGTGTTCCAAAACCCGTGTTTTTCACACACGGATNGGGGGGGGGGGGGGGTACAGGGTTTACACTGACCGCTGCATAAATCATCACGTATTCTCGATATTCTATTCTCATATATTCTATTCCTGCTCGATCCATCTTTTAACTATAGATTATCATTAGGCATTGTATCGATGATTAGGTCTCACGTGAAATTCTCGTGGGGCGATTTGTACAGGCCGCCCTCTCTGTTCTGTAGCATGAGATATGCAGCGGGCATTCTTTCGCGTGCAAACACACCTATAGGTTTCAGACTGCTTGCATCTTACGTAGAAATGTGTTGGTATAGGAGGCCTGTGGGCAATTATGCCGGGAGGGACTGAACGAATGCCTAACAAGAACTCCAGACCTATCGTTAGATTCGAGGGCTCGTTAAGGCATTTCGTTGTTACCGATGGCTTCGGGAACAGCCATCTCTTCGTTGTGAAGGCCGAACGAGAGCATATCGTGTTCGTTACGCCAACGATAGCTTCGGGAACATGGGCCCTGGTTTCGCTGGCCACAGCCGCTGAGCATGATGAGAAGTGACGTCATTACACCGGGGGATGACCTATTCTGGGCAGGAGACCAAGCCAGCCTAAATTAATGTAGGGCCTACCTATCCTGAGTAATCGATTTGACCAAGTAAAACAATACTTCAAATTCTTAAATGCTCGTTGTCTTCACCAGTGTTGTATGTATCGAGTATTAATTATCTAAATTATCATATTTTTTTCTCCTATTATTCCCGAATTCGCCATTTTCATGATTAATTGACGACAGAACTATAAATCCCGAGGCCATACCTTTACCAGGAATTCCTGGTAAAGTCGCGGCTTCTGCTTGGCCACTGTCTACGCAGCGCCATCTAATTGGTGGCCAGCGGAACCAGGCTAGTCTAATTACAGGATATTGCGCATGCTCACCGCGTTTGGCAGGAAGGATTAGATTCTAAGAGCGTGTTCGTTTACTCACGCGGGCCTCCCCGGAGTAAATATTTGAGCGACCAAGGCGCATGCTCAACAAAGTCCCATTCCGAACGTTGTTGGGCCTCACTCGAGTGAGTTTGCACCACATGAGCAGACAAAATGGCGGCCAGTAGTGGCGCAGGCACACCAGCAGACGACATGGACGACTAGAAGATAAAAGTCGCCCTGGTAGCTATTTTATCCTCACTTTCTGTATCTATCCAAGATACAAGAAAGCACAAAATTGACACACAAAATGATAATAAGCAAGAAGTCAATCTCCAGAATTCACGAATTTTCGACCCCAACCGGGGTCTTTTTCAAGTGGAACTTTACAATCTGAAAATCTAGAAAAGACTGAGCTTAAACCCAAATGTAGAACTAACACCTGTGTAGACAGGATGAGTGAGCAATTAAGGAAAGAATAGTGTCCAAGCTTGGACACTATTCTTTCCTTAATAGGGAACACCGATCACGCACACCACGCGAGAATATACGCGTGGTTTTGAACTGATAGTACACCAATGCCACCTATTATTAATGACGATTCAAGGTGTGATTGGCCGTGCTTGAACCGCATCTCTCGAACAATGGGCCTAGGTCAACGCTAGGTGTCTCGTCTGCTCTATCAGTAGTCATCACGTGACCAATTGGCGCTCCCCATTGCCGAACCGAGGGCATGGGTAGGCTAGGCCTACTGCACACAACGTGCATGCACATGATGCATGCATGCAAACACAACTTGCCCAACGATGCATGCTCGATAAGACTCAAATCTACCGGTATCTATTCGAATGATCTAAGTTACCAAATAGGTATTGGGAGTGTTGCTACACATAAAAGAATCAGTTGAAGCATGTTACCTTACCTCATGAAGGGTTACTCACGCTAGGACAGCTTGTTGAACTTCTCAAGTGACGAAGCAGGTATGGCAGCCATTTGTTTCGACATGGTATAAGCCTCGCTGTTACCACTGGCTATACATAGGTTGGACAGGAGACCACTCTTTAATATCAAGGTGGGGAGGGAGAAAGGATCACCTAATGCATACTGGGGTTTAATAAAAAAATGACTGGCCTGACGATGTTTTGGCAGGAAAATCGGGCTAAAATTTGACGTGCATTTAGGGGTCATTCAGAGGGAGGCACATATCAAGTATGAGCACTCTGGGTCAAACTGTTCCTGTGTTATAGCACTTAGATGATTTTCGGGTAAGGCCACCTGGTGGCCATACTGGATGCCAAATCTGGCCGCAACTCGGTATTTTTGAAGATGCCCCACTAATACACGTTTATGCAAGAAATGAGGTCGCTCAGTGAAATAATGACTTACTGTGGCACGTTCGTTACTTTTCTAGCATTTTGACCTGTGTGACCTTGAGTGAAATGAACGTCAAATCAAAAACCCGTCGTATATGTTATGTATCCTCATTAGATACGTACACCAATGATAAAAATTTGGAGCTGATCCGGTCATTAGTTTAGGACTTATTGCACTTTTTGTGGTTTGGGCTTTGGCCACCTGGCAGCCAAGCAAAGAATCGAATCGGACCGAAACTTGGTGTCATAGGTCATGTAGGTCGGATGACCTATGGGTATATATATGTACCAAGTTTTAGGTCAATAGCCCCAGCGGTTACGAAACGTGTCCTGCTAACGGACGACGACGGACGCTGCACCATCGTAAGAGCTCACCCCGGTGAGCTAAAGAAGACTGGGTCTCACCCAGGGGAGGCCCGGGCGAGTAAACGAACACGCTATAAGTGCATTATCGTCCGACGAAACGAAGTGAATGCGCATGTGTGTGGATTTTGAGTTTCCTTAAGCCTGCCGCACACGGGAGCTATCTGCTGAGCAAAACGTTATTCGAGACCGTTTGCTCAGCAGGTAGCTCGCGTGTGCGCGTAATTTCGGTGAGTTTTTTGCCTCGCGAGGCAGAAATCTCCCGTGTGCGCGTATTTTTCGGTGAGTTATCTGCTGAGCAAACGGTCTCGAATAACTTTTTGCTCAGCAGATAGCTCACGTGTGCGGCAGGCTTTACACTTCCACAGCAACAAACCGACGATTTTAAACCCTGGTCATAACTCTAAGCTACACCCCAATTTTAGGTTGATGTGGTACCACGCCTATGCTTTTGGAATCCTCTCCGGATTCTTTCTTGCCGAGATGACGATTGACCGACTGATTGTTGTCAGATTCCCGATGGCAGCTCCCAGGCTCTGCACAACACGACGGGCCTGCGTCACCATGACAACGACGGCCATTTTGATTCTTGGTCTCAACCTTTACATATTCTTTACATATAAAAACGTTCGCAATGAATCAACAGGTAAAACATTTTCAAGTTTTGATTTCAAAATTTGGCGTGAGCCAGTCAATGTTCTCTATTGATGAGTTTCGCTTGTAACATCTTGCCAAATTAGGTCATCGCCATGGGGTTTACCCAACTGGCGGATGGGAGAACCAATCATCTGCCACTTTGAAGAGAATTCCCTTGGTGATGACCTAATTTTGACATGATGACTGCTAGCGAGACTCATCTGTTCTGTACTGTCCTGTAGTACATTGGCCATCAAAAATCTCTTTGGGTTGTGCGTCACAGGGGCACATCCAGAATCATGGGAAAGAGGGGCCACAGCCAGAAAACTCGGTCAAATTTTAACATCTTTTCAAAATTTCGAAATTTCCTGGTCAATTTTAAAGATTTTCCACAAAATAGAGGAGCCACGGGCCGGGTGTGCCCCCCACCCTTGGGTTGGCGCCTGCGTCAGACGCAAATCTGAGATCCTAGAGTAGATGGCAGCACCGATGAAAGGCTAGAATGTTGATTAGTAAAAGACCACTAATTAATATCATGTAGCCTGCCATCCTTGCCGTACATATTATCCTATTTTTACACCACGTCGTTCATTCATTGAATAGAAGTACCAGGCGTGGTCTCGCCATTTTACAGATGGTAGTACTGTCGGCCGACGCAATATTGCGGGGGCCATCGGAAATATGGCGATATCCGTCGATCTAACAAAATGAAATGGTCCATGGACCATGTGCTCACCCGTTTGGACATACATGTAATAATGTAATGACAGAGAGAGAGGTACATGTCAGTTATGAGCAATCTGGGTCAAGTCATTCCCAAGTTGCAGGACTTCAATGATTTTTGGGTTATGCCACCTGGCAGCCACACTGGATGTCCGATCGGGCCGAAACTTCACATGCTCGATAAGGTACATTTGAGCACTCTGGGTCAAGTCGTTATGCTAACGGAGGACGACGACAACGGAGGCTCCACCATGACAAATGCTCACGGGTGAGCTAAAAAAATGGACTAACTTAAAAGGAGCCCGGAATTGCCACTTTTTCTCCACAACCGGCGTCACCATCGTCGTGCGCACCACTCTCCAACCCCACGGACTAACTACGTTGTCGGCGAATTGACCCGATATGTACGTAGGCCTAGTACATATACATCAGGTCCATTCGCTGACAACGAATTACATTTTGGAACGTTTTTTTAGTTTGTATTGTTGCCGCTAGATGGCTCCCACTACGTCGGCAGTCAATACCGCTAAGAGATCGCATACGGAGCTCCTTTAAATTTCTCTGAAGGTAGTTTTCATTTTCAAACCATGCGATGAGGCCTGATCGAAAAAAAAATCGTAAAAGTCATGGTGCATCTCCTCAAATATCTTCAAGAGCCCCCCCCCCCCTGGAGTAGGCTGCTTCCAAGAAAACTTTGAAGGTTTTAAGCGAGACATTATCGATGTTTTTCAGGATTTAGCATTCTGCGCATGTCAGTTGGTGACCCCGAATTGGACNAGCCGCTATAACATGTTCGAAGAATACTGGCAATTGCGGTATTTCAGCGAGCATTTTATTTTATTGCAGTTTTGGATGATGAATTACGGTATTAACTTTTACCTCTATTGCATCGGGGGCGGTAAAAAATACAGAAATGACGTTAAACTACGTTTAAAGAAGCTCGTGTTCTGTTGTAAGGAGTAAACGGACTTGGCAACATCATTCTTCTTTAATCAAGCTTGTCTTCAGAGTGGATCAAGATAGCGAGTTTTCTATGTCCGTTCACACGTGCTTCTGTCTCATCTCGGCGAGTTTAAGCCTTTTGGGGGACAGCACACCCCAGGCTCTCCACAATATTTTCTCGGGAATTTAAGGAGCAGATCACTCAGCGTTCACATCCTTTCGACCACAATGCTGAAGCGAGTGTACAAGAGTATGCACAAACTATTTCCTGCCGAGCATGCGCGGCCTACTTTTAGACGGGCCGCTTATGCCGCTAGCACCAGCTGCCTCATCGCTTTCCACCTGGCTGGAATATAGTGCGCGTACATTTTTTGATACCGCAAATCTCAAATAAAAGTCAATAAAGTCAAATTATATAAAACAGCATTTACCAAACGTGGAAATGTAAGATTTGAGACGAATAGATGCTGTAAATGATCAGAATAAGTAGCTTGTTCGCGGAACTTTACAGGCATGGGATGTGATTAGGCTCCCACTTTCTCACACTTTAACCAATCAGAGGGCGTCCTTTATTCACGTGCTTCTGTTTGCCACTCAGATAAAATTAGGTCGACAAAACATTGCTTGTATGTGCCCATGAAACAGTTCAATTCAATTTGAAATGTATTGGAACTACGATCCTCCGCCGGAAAAGTAGGGACCTGGTGGCAGTGTCACTAGGTAGGAAGGATGGAGACAGGTGACGTTGTGAGGAGTTTGGAGTATGCATTCAGAACTTCCGAAGGCAACTGCTCGGCAATTTCCGTGATAATTCGCATTCCCCCCGGACACAATTCCAAGGTAGCCATCTTGAATGCGCAACGATTGCTGCCCGTTTGTGTCCAGTTCGGATGCGGCTCGCCTCATCACACCTGTAGCACCCTACGCATGAACTAACTAGATCACACAAAAACGTTTCGTTATTGGATCAATGAGTTGCAGATTGGGTGAGATACCGGTGCGCTTAGGCCTATATATAATACGCCTCAACTTATCCAGCAAATAAGGTTGAACATCTAAACAGGCCAAAATTCGGCAAAAAAGTCCCATGGTCCGGACGCCGGTGGTCACGTGGGATTGTTGATAAACAATATGGCTGCCTTGGACTAGATAGTCTCGCGCAGCCAGACCCTCTCGGTTGGTAGACCGAGGGTCTGGCCACAACGTCTAAAACGTTTGTGATGCTGCTTTACGCGCGACTACCCCGTCATATCCCGGCCCGGCGGCATCGGTCTTTGGCAAATTTCTCGATAAAGACGACACAACTGTAATAACTGTCCTGTGTCCGTCTCCTTTAGTGTAGTCACTGATGGACGATCATGTCATCCGTGCT
>NMRB01001495.1:160432-174849 GCA_002633025.1 Notospermus geniculatus
ATACGTCACTCTGATAGCAGTTCTTGATGGGTATCAACTGAGAAATGCCATGGCAAGAACTGCTTATGAACCATTGTACCATTCTATCGTAGGACATGGTGGTACTCAACATAGCACTTTGAAATTTGTATTTGTATTTGTATTAGATTTTTCCGTCAGGTCCAAAGCCACTGCATTATTGGCCCTGGTAAGTATGGAAGAGGCCATCTCAAGCTACTCATGTTCCTCATTTGGATGGGGTGTGGGTCTTTTACTTGCCCTTGCAAAGGTACAAGGTACAAGGCACCATGGCTTACTGTCCCAAGCAAAGGACTAAAGAACCAAGGATGATTAATCCATACGGTCCGGCTGGATTCGAACTGGGTACCTGTCACTTGCTCAGTGGACGTGATAACCACCAGGCAATAGACTCTATCACTCCAAAAGAGCGCAGCACCTTACGGGGGTAGCGTCATGATGTCCCGCACGTCATTTCTGAACGCATGACATGACTCGAAAAAAAATCCGGTTGTTTCAGCGATCATGACGTCGTGACACAATCTGATTTTTTTTCGTCTCACCTCAAAACATCATGAATGACGTGCGGGACGTCATGACGGTGACCCCTGTACGGTGCTGCGCTCTTTTGGAGGAATATCGTCTATTGTGAGTCCTCAAACTTTGACATACCGTACTCACCTAAAATTTGCAGGATCATCTGTGAGCTGTAGTAGACAATAACAAAGACATCCAATGAACTCCTGATCGTAGTTCCCAGGCCCGAACACCAAACTTCTGTTACTGGTCAGCTTATGTAACGAATCCATGATGTTCATCTGTTCTGCGACGTTATACGTCGGCCGCGAGAGTTGATATAGGATTGTGCGGTTGAGACATTTGTAGATTGCGTCAAGCGAAACACCTGAAGCTAAGAATTGGAGAGAAAGTGACATGACATGGGTGTGAGCCTGAAAGTATTCCTTTCGAACAATGGTAATACATTGTATAATTTCTTTCCTCTAAATGTATATGTGACCCTCCGCCACAATATATGCTTACATGTATATGTAGGTTTTTTCCCAGCATGATGTCCCAAGTCCAGTACAAATGACAGGAGTTTAGATTTCTTGCTTGTTTTGAGACAAAAATATTTTCAAACAATGACACAAACTTACATTTTCTTTTTGCTTGTGATATGAGCTTACTGATGAAATAAAACACCTCATTGGCATCACGTATGTAGGCGCCTTGCCACAACTTATCCACCACTCTGGCACTAAAGTAGAAGATATTGGTGGCCATGTTGGCGTAACTGCCTCCTGTGGCGACGGGTAGTGCCGCTTGCTCACCCATTAGGGCATCGGCAGCAAGAAGGTGGTCCATGAGGCTTTTCATGATCTCTGTCTGGAATTCTTTCTGTTGGGCTCTGTTTGCATGTTCGGGGGAGGCCTGGAAGGAAACAAGTTCAGTAAGGAGAAACCAACTCAAGGAAATCCTTTTCATAACAAAAGAAGTCCCCCCAGAGCCCATCTACTAATGACTTGCAATACACATCAAAACGATCCCCTTTGTTCTCTTGCTAGTGATCTCATACCCCGTACGCATTGCCTTCGATCTAAATTCAGCACTAACCCCCGTCACCAGGCGCGGATCCGGGGGCGCACCTGGCACGTGCCCCCCCCCCCTTTGGCCAACAAATCTGTAAAATTGACTGAAATTCTGAAATTTAGAGCAAATCATTGAAATTCACCACATATTTCAATGTTTCTAGCACAGTGCGCCCCCTCTTTTCCGAAATCCTGGATCCGCCCCTGGTCACTGTGTTGATGTAGGCCTATAGATGGAGGCACAGTAGTTCGGGGCAGAATTCTGGCTGGAAGTTGACATGGTCCGTGTGCCTGTCTTTGTTGAGGAAAGGACAATAGCTCCACAGGAGTGGAGCGGTAAAACCGGGAACCAGTCTGTTACTCCCACTGCCAGGCCACTACCTTTGACCATCACATCGGTGCTCAGATGTGCGGTTTACCAAATCAAGATTTCTCCGACTTCTTTGCACAAAAAGACTCCTCAATGGGGAACTTTCCTACCGTCAGAGGCCACTACGAGTTAGCGGTCCAAGAACGTCATGAAATTTGACGTCACAGGGCAGAAATGCATGCCACAACGTCGTCCATAATGACGTGGACGTCGTGGCTCACGCATTTTGACGTCAGATTTCATGAATTTTGTGACGTTCTTGGACCGCTAGCAGGCGGCCTCTAACGGCAGGAAAGTCCCCCATTATTACTGTACTAACCTCCAGCAATATATCAATGACAGGAGGCTGTTTCGTCATCGACAACGATAAACTATCAACCACAATCATCCGCAAGAAATCCATCACAAACTTCCTCGCCGGATGCTGCGTCAGGTAACCAGTCTGTCCGCATCTGTCGGCAGACTTCACGAGAACAACAGTGTCGTCCGATCCAGGGAACGGTTTGAACTCATCAATCGGTGATGATAACTCGCTGCTGTTCTCCGAATTGATCCTGTATGGAAACAATGTGGCAGCCAGGCCGCAGAGGAACTCGCTGCTCATGCAGAGTGGGACAAAGTCTGACTGGTTGTGGTAGAGGAAGAGGAGGAACTGCATCAAGGTGACGGGGTATTCTCGAAGCCAGGAGCCGTGTTCTTCTGTCTGCCATGGCTGGAAACGGGAAAAACATCGCAGAATCCAATGAGTATAAAAAGAACATTCAGTATACAAGTGGACTCTTCTGCAGTTTAATTTGTTTCTGTATTTTTAATTTGTTTCTGTATTTTTAACAGTTTATCACGTTAACAGCTTAGCACTTCAATACCAGAGTGTTTTTACCTTATGTTCACTACACTACCATAATCGGCGTCATTATGACGTAAGTATGACGCAACACAATGCATTCTAGTACACGACGCTAGTGCATTACAAATGCAACGATGCCATGGTAGTGTCATGACGTCAGGGACAGGTATTCTCGGTTAATGCCTGCCATACACAGTTTAACTTTTCATCAAATTTTCTGAATATGCTCAATAAAGGTTTACAGGTCCAGAGTTCTCCACAGGGTTTGAAACAGACCGGGCGCTGGTGATGTCACACTGTTACTGATATCGTAAGCCACTGCCGCATGCACGTCTTCTAGCAGCCCTGAAATGCGATTTCCCGGCATTTCTGACATGTTGGAACACAAATCTAGTTCCTGTTGGTGCTTGGAAACCTCAGTATTATTTAAAGTGAATAATTTTGACCGGGCGGCAATTTTTTTTTGACCGGGCGGCAGATTTTTAGACCGGGTGCTGAGATCAATCCTGCATTTTAGAACGGGTGCTGCGCCCGTTCTGTTACACTAGTGGAGAACCCTGAGGTCGGTCCACACATCTAGCCATAAAGGCCCCGAATCTGATTTTCAAAACTGGCGGGCTAAAGTATGCATGCTTTTGCTGCCAAAATTGTCACACTGATAGCTAGTTTAGTACTAGGCTCAATCGTTCTGAATGAACAGTAAAACAGAGAGTCACTTACCTGATTTAACATCGAACGGATCATGGCAAGTATGACTAGTGTTGCCTCAGGGCAAATATCGGGCTTTGATTCCTTTCTGTTGCCAGTCATTGGCTGACTGGCGGGTACACCAAAGATGTACGTCCACACAGAGTCGAGGTCAAACTGAAAGGAACAGAAAAGAAATGGAATGATTTGTAATGTCGCGAGAGTCAACTTCAAAAGTTAACTCAAGGTAAACACTATCATAGCAGCACACCCACAGTGTACAGGATTCTAGACTATGCATGTATCAGGGTTTCATCAAGATGATTAAAGGCGCCGCTCCACGTGACAGTTTTCTATCGAAAGTTTGCTGTCAGATAGTCAAGTCAGACAGCAATAATTACTGTCATACAGTACTGTGTGACAGCAACTATTGCTGTCTGAGAGCAATAATTGACTATCTGACAGCAAACTTTCGATAGAAAACTGTCACGCGGAGCGGCCCCTTTAGGTAAGTCATCGATGGAAGTCTGCCGCAATATTTTCTGGGAACATTAGAAACTCAAGTCATTTTTGGGAAGGTTGACAGGTTTCTTATAATTCTGATAACAAACAGCTGATTGAAGGTACTGGTGCTGCAAAGTATGGAAATTTTCATACTGTGCATGTTGAATGCTTTCTTAAATTATAGAAGGCTGGTAAAAGTGTGCTTCCAGGGTTTCAGTTTTTCCATCTACGCATATTTCCCACTTCATATCGTTCGTGCCTTATGCCCCATCACACTGAGCTAGTTTTCAGTACGTTCTTAAAAATGTCGCCGAACGGGCTCAAACTGTGTGTGAATGGAGTGGAGTGGACGTAGTGGCAACTTTTTACAGTCTTTTTACGAACTTCATGGACGGGCTGGGACTTCGAGACATTATTTGGCCAACGTTACAGGTACATTTTACGATTTTTTTAGGACGGAACAGGACATTTTGAGAACTACTTTTAGTGTGACAGTACCTTTAATTGACACATTTTCACTGTGATGTCCTATTGAAAAATGCACTTCCGAACACTCTACTAGGGTATACCGAACCATGTACATGTAGTAACCATTATGAATTTCACATGAGTGTTTATCATAACGATATAGGGTGCAGCTGTGTGATTAACATCAAGATCAAACTGAAGACAAAGGGTATGATCCGGCAAGAGAAAAAAGAAATATTCATTTACATGTACCAAAACCTGTCATAGGAACATGTAGAGCATGTTGAAATTAGGAACATTTTGGAAGATTCTGCTGAAAAAATCACAAAGTCAGAGAAAATCAGAGAAAAAAATACACATGAAAAATTAAATTTCATTTCACAAAAATAATCAAATGTGCATCGATTTTGAAAATGGTACAGAAGGACGAAGATTCCAGCAGTCTTTTCAAAAAACTTGTGATGTATGTTGTTTGTATTGAAGCAGACGTCACGAGCATGCCTGGAAAATATGGCCGGCCAAGGAAAATTCCCATGACTTCTTTCTGAACTGAGAACAAGATGCTGACAAAGCTGTGATTGCCAATAAATTCTAATGCAATAAACAAGTCTACTAGCACTTCACATCAGAACCATTATCATGCCTTATCTTTTTACACAGGTGTGATTAGTGTTGTTAGTACGATGAACCACCTACAAAAGACAAGTCCAAATACCTACAGCTCATGGGTCTAGAGGACGAAATGTCCAGGGACGATAAGTCGTAAGGGAAGGAATATCCAGGGACGATAAGTCATATGGGACAGAATGTCCAGGGACAATAAGTCCCATGGGACAGAATGTCCAGGGACTATAAAGTCCTATGGGACGGAATGTCCAGGAACGTTAAGTCCTATGGGACAGAATGTCCAGGGATGATAAGTCATATGGGACAGAATAACCAGGGACAATAAGTCCTATGGGACAGAATAGGGAGGTTGAGATCAGCGACTTATCACGGATCCTTATACGTATACGGATAGAATTCTGTACAACGAGGACAGATTTTATGTACATTTCGATCCGTACACGTATAAGGATCCGTGATAAGTCGCTGTTCTCAACCTCCCTATTAAGTCCTAGGCCCCCCTATAATAAGTCCTATGGGATGGAATATCCAGGAACGATGAGTCCTATGGGACGGAATGTCCAGGAACGATAAGTCCTATGGGATGGAATGTCCAGGGACTATAAAGTCCTATGGGACAGAATGTCCAGGAACAATAAGTCATATGGGACGGAATGTCTTGGGATGGAAAGTCCTAGGGGAAAAATGTCCATGGATGAAAAGTCCGGCCTGGGACGTAATATACTGAGCCAGAGCTAACATCCTCACAGAGTTTGGTCTGTACCACCTTGTTCAAATCCTAGCACTGTCAGGGATTTTTCCAGGGTACCCTTTGATGAGGGGCTTTGCTAAGGACCAGCAGTCATATTGATAGGACAGATTGCCTTGACCTGAAATGGGTCAAATCTGGTTTCCTTCTGCAAATTTCAAAACATTGTGGTTAAATCTGTTCTCAGTTGTTACTATTATTGGAAGCACCAAATCTACCATGAGTTACTGAAATTGATTACCGGTACTTGCCCTAAAATGAAAACGAAATACTCGGAAAGTGGGAACAAACGAACATGATAATAATCAAATGCACCCCTACAAAACAATCGAAACAATACCAAAGTCATTGTGATTAATGTGTTTGTTTCTGATTAATACACTCATAATGCTACTCTAACACCAAGTTCCACGATTACACACCACGACGGAAAAAACACAACCTCTTTCAGTGGACACCCCTGCAGGACATACAAGTCTCAGTATTCTGACAGCTGAGACATGAAAAATTATAAACAAGATAATGCCTGCAGTACACAGCCAAATTTTCATGACTTTTTTGAAATTCAGATTCAGGGCTAAAAGGGCTTAAATGCATCGCCCACGGTTTAGCCTTCTTTGGCACGTCACAAAATTTGAATGTGTATACGGCTGTCATTTGAAAAGAAATCCAAAAACAGATAGAAGTCACCCTCTCAATTTATGATAAACTCGTGCCTCTGGTTTTCCTGACAGTGACAGTGGAACCTTTCTTTGCGGACACCCCTTTGTCAGGAGGACACCTCTCTATTAAGGACACCAAAGTTCAGTCTGAAACTGGTCATTTCTATCCATTTTGACCTCTGTAATCAGTTCCCCTCTCAATTAAGGACACCAACTACCAGTCCCGAAGGTGTCCCTAAATAGAGAGGCTCCACTGCACATTCTTTCAATATGTAACTTTCCACCAATAACCATACCTCAGAGGTTAAATAAATTCCATCAAAGTGCAAACCTCAGAACTACCTAACATTATTCAACATGGTGCCGAACATCGATTTACCGGTATTTCTTTCTGACCGAGCTTTGTGCATGTTGTGGAGAAGTTAGCTGATCGAAATCCACCGTTGACCTGCAGCATTCAAAGTGGGTATCATCTCTTAAAGGGGGCGCTTCATGATCAAGACAGACAAGTCTGTCTATTTCGTAACAGTACACCTACATGTAACACCTTTCATACCTATAGAAATTTCTCAACTTCTTTCCTTAAAGGTGCAGTTTATATTAAAGGCATATTACAGCACAGTTTTTAATATTCAGTAATAAAAGTTTTGCACAAAAAAAAATGTTTGTAGTATCCGTTGGTCAAAATGATTTGCCCAGACACAGCAAGGATTTATCAGCATCATGTCATTTTCTCTCAAAGGAGTTTCTTTAACAGTACCGTAAAGCGAAATATGTTCAAAGGGAAAAATTCTCATGAAAATCGCGAACTGCATCGGAGCCCGCCAAAATTTTTCTCCGTGAATACATTCTCTGTTGATACCCCACCATGCGCAACGCGAAAATTGTTCCCCGCTGAACCACAAATGCCATACACTGACGAGTCATCAACTGTTGACCAGTGGCGTCGCCGCCGTAATTTTGTCTTCTGGCAGCATCGCGGCGTCACAAGTCTGATGCACGCTGTGGATGTAAGTGTATACACTGTGTACCGGTATGAGTGTAGTGTACAGCTGATTACTACAATCCGTCGCTAGCCAGGGCACCGGTACGCGTCCCAAATGTCGCGCTTCCCATGAAATGTGGTGCCGATCTTCCTGATGATTTCTGTGTGACAGTCGCGAATTTATTTCCCCGCAGAAAACTTTACAAAGGCCCTTCACCGCGAATATTTCTCCCTGCGAATGTGGGATTTTTAGGCCATACGTGAACATTTAGGACGCGAAAATATTTCGCTTTACGGTATTTTTTCTACAATACCGGTTTCAGCACTGGTTTCGAAAGATGGTAGCATAAAGCGAAATATTTCAGCATCCTAAATGTTCGCGAATGGCCTAAAAATACAACATCCGCGGGGAGAAATATTCGCGGTAAAGGGCCTCGTAAAAATTTTCAGCAGGGAAATATATTCGCAAGTGTCGCACCCTGAATAATGAAGAAGATTGACACCACACTTCTCAGGAAGCAGGAAGCTGTATATCCTGGCACGACCTGTACTATCAGCTGCATACCGCAATGCTTGTTATGTGTAAACACTCGTTTTGGGTAGGGAGACTCCGGGAATGATGTCACGATAGGAATCCCCACGCTGCATTGGTCAACTGGTGCCGATGACTCATCAATATAGGATTTAGCGGCGAACAAAATTTGCATTTTTGCGTATGGCGGGTGTCGACGGTAATTTGCATTCGCGGAGAAAAAAATTTAGCGACTGCTGCAGTGATTTTCGCGAGAATTTTTCCCCGCAAACATATTTCGCTTTATGGGTTATTTGACTCAAATAACCAGGGACAACTGTCTTTGCTAGTTCCAGTCAGATGTATGTTTTGTTTTATACATTATCTTTTGCTCCACAATCACATTTATCTGAATCATCATATTCAAAGAATGGTAACAATAAAACCAGAACAATGAAATCAAAATCCAGTATACAAATGCACTGAGCAGTCAATTTCATACAAGAAGAGAGGGAAATTGCACAGCACGTTTACTTGTTCGCGATTATCATGCAAAGAGATCATTGAGGGAAAGAACGGTAAGGACTGGCGTGGACAATTGCATAGCTTTCTATAGAGGCATTGCTGAGGCTTTCCATAAAACCAGCAGCACACCAGGTGATATCATTACTGATCTGGGCTGGGTTGCACAAAACTCATGTTAGCGCTAACATGATGTTAGCGCTAACATCATGTAAAATGACGTAAAATGACAATGGTTTTGATGTCATCTAACATAAAAGTTAGCGCTAACACCATGTTAGCGCTAACATGAGTTTTGTGCAACCGGCCCCTGGAGCCATGTTCCCGAAGCCATCGTTAGGTTAACGATGTCGTTAAAACTGGGAAAATGCATAGCGAAACGACATCGTTAACCTAACGACGGCTTCGGGAACATGGGCCCTGATCGCAAGCAAGCGAAATCGGCTGTTGATGACAGGTGCGCTGACAGCGAAGCGTAGAATGTTCTCGCCAGTGACGCTCGCCCAATATCGAACAATATCAAAACCGGTATCGCCTAGTCTGCGGTGGCTGGCGAGAAGATCGGTGGCGCCAAGATTGCTTGTGGTTATGCCTGTGTGCTGCCTTAAGAAGCTTAAAATGACATGTACAAAATGTCAGCGGAAGAAGTCCTTGGTGACAACATAACCAGGGCCGGGAAATCCTGTTGAACGAAATTTCCCAGCGGAATGACACGTCCATAGTGTTCGGCAAACTTCTCAAGCTTTCATTCAGCTTGTTGGAGATGGCAGTGTTTCCGCCAGAGGGGGGATGACGGTGATCTACCCCCCTCAAATTATTTCGGGGGGGGAATAACACCCCCTCAGAAATTATATTGTGGCGGTGGTAGGGTTTGATTTTTGTTTCATTTTATGTCTGAGATGCTTGAAAATCGCTATCTTTCACCCTGCTCATTTCAAAAAATTTTCTACAGAAATCCCCCTGTGGCGCTTCACAGTATAGTGGCCTCCTCATCACCCCCTCAAAAATAATCCTGGAGGAAACCCTGGACAGGAGAGAAATCCATCACTTTCAGACTTCCCTGCTGCATTAGTTCCCTTCTAGTGCTGCCTCAGGTACCAGGCCTAAAATCAGAAAGTCATGCTAGCTTTCCACGACAGTCCCAACGTGAATTTAGATCGAGTTGAGTTGCTTTAAAGGAAATTCACTGAAAATCAAAAAGAAATAGGACAAGTGGATATAAAAGTGATAAAGCCTGGTCATGACAGCAACATCCTCATGTGAATAACAATAGAATTATTAATTACTGGCCACTTTATACACAGTGCAACAACAAACTTGGACCAATCTCGTACCCAGAGATTAGTTACGCTCGGCCGAGGTTGATGGTCGCTACACTAATCTCTGGAGACGGCTGAACCCTAGCAGTGGCTTCGGGAACCAAAATGCAAGGCAAATGCGTTACACACAGCGCATCCCGCTTCACTCCAAGTTTATACAGTGCGCCAAGTACTGCTGTGGATTTTTCTCAATAAATACAACAGATCCCTCGAAAAAACCTTTCTAAGGACATTTTTGTGTGTACATTTTATACTCAAGTCATCTCAAGTCATTTCAGTGCATTTGTGGTTAAAATTCGGTCTAAAATTGCACGATACCAAAAATCACACCTAAGGCGTGAAATGGCTAGCCGTCTCCAGAGATTAGTGNTTGTATATGCACTGAAGCATTGCTGTGGTTCACCTGATGACTGCGTCTTATAGGGGGGTGCGTCTTATAGGGCGGTGCGTCTTATGTATGGATTTCGTCAAGGGTTTAGGGTGAAATTAGGGGGTGCGCCTTATAGTCAGGTGCGCCCTATAGTCACGAAAATACGGTACATGTACATCATACAAACACATGTGTTTGGTCGCTCTGCCTTCCTCAAAATAGACACTTTCGATAAATCACATTATTGCTCAACTTCACAGCCCCCAAGTGAAGAAACCACAGCAGTAAAGCCAATGTCAAAATCCATACAATTTTTTTCGAATCTTGGCAGTGTGAATCCCAAGCATCTATCACTGCCCCTTTCAGTTGTGCTTACAGGGCCTACACTGGGTCAAGGTCAGGCAGATGAATCACAAGTGGAAAGGGAAAAGGTACATCCGTTGCAGAAAAAAAACGTGGGACGATACAACTGTGGGGTACAAGTTTGGAACACCTAAATGCCATAACAGCTTTCAATCACTTTTGGCCTCTTCATCGAGCACAACTTTATCAGGAATTATAATCCCTATTTACGGACGACAACCTCTACAGGATTTTTCCATAAAGCCAGGACATCTTATTGACCATTATTTGAAGACGCCAACTTGAATATTCTACTAAACATCCTTCAAATGTTCGCCAAAAATGATTGGGTTCAAAAATTCATCTGAACTCACCTGCACTTTCTCAGGCATCTCTTTAACTTGCTGCCCCAGCAGCAGCGCCATCAACAGGAAGTAGAGTTCGGGAACGTGGGCATGTTTCGGCAGGAGCCACTGGAGGGCAGTGAAACCAGGAATGTGGCACACTTCTAAATTCACTTCACGCTTCTGTCCACGAGGGATCTGACTACCAATGTTGAAACCAGCTGGAAAAGAACAGATTCAGTCCACATCTGAATAAGATGATTATTCCATATCTTGTCAGTATTGGTTCACGTGGGCCTATAGTCCCTTTAGTGACCATTATATTTGGTCCAAAATGAGCTTTCGACGCACTTTTCGGCACTAAATCATTATCGGCTTTCAAAACATTCAGCTGGTATGTGTTACTTTTTATGCCTAGTTGTGTCCGGGCTAATAATAAAACCGATTAGTTTGCGATTAATATGTTTTTTCGGGCACTTTGTGGTTTTCTACCGATTTCATAATTAAGAAATGAATCCGATTGGTTAAAATCCATGCGGGGTTTACATAGGCCAGCTATTACCGACGGAGTCCGAAAGTGGGACGGAGGCTGATGAGCACACATTCAATCTCGGGCTCGTGTGTAATTAGTTCGATCTCGATGTGGCACCGAGGTTGAGAAGCACGTGGATTTATATTTAGAAGTGGTTTGAGGTCAGTCTCTATCTTTAGCCACTGCATGGTGCATGGCGAGTTTTCATTACGACGAGCCGTGGATTATCACTCACCCTTTTTGTGCGAGTACTGGGTTGGGCTTGTTTTGTTTCATCATGATGGAGAGGGAGGGTCGATTTACTTTTTTCATTCGGTGTGTTGGCCTGAATTGAATGCACTTTGCGCAGGCTATGACAACTTCTGTTCATGGACTGTTTTATAGTGTCAGGCCTATCAGGTTGAGCACTCAAGTTAGGCCTACTTCGTGCTCTTGTATCGAAGGCAGTTTTGTGTGTTTGTGCGAACATTCTTTATTTCAAACTCTTTCCACGTGAACCATTTACGCCGCCAGGCTTGTTTTCATTACCATAACATAAAACACTATGAGGACCAAATATTTTTCGGGAATAATCCATCATCCATCTTATCCCTGAAAATTCAATGTCGTTTCATCAATTTTTGGCCGATTCTAACAAACAAAATACCTTCTATGGGAGCTGTTTATATTTACTTCTGATAAACAAGAGCATGCATGCCCACAAACAACATGCCTCTGATGGTACATTTGGAGGTAGCGGTGGTGCTGGTCATTAAAAGGAACCTTCCCCTCATAAAGACAAACCTTCACAACAAGCTTCACGTTCATTGCTCAAAGCATTTCCGAGGTAATTGAGATGGAAACCGAATTCTAAATGGCCACCATCTTGGATGTGTGGCAGTGTTGGTCATCGAAAGGAATCTTCCTCTCATAGAGACAAACCCTCAAAAAGATTTCAGGTTGATCGCTCAAAATGTTAATTGACGGAAATGAAATGTTAACGGGCACCAACACCGATGCAAAGGCCAAGACAAAAATGCCCCCAAACTTCGGAGGTCGGGGCATAACTAAAGTGTTGTACTTCCAGCAGTGCCGTGAAGGTACTGAAGACCATGAAAGAGATCACCACATGCCTTATGACACAATCTGTCTCCGAAGGGTTGATCAACTGAAATGTATGTGTGTGTGTAGCAGTGTGTATGTATCGTTTGGAAGCTTCGTAAGCCTTTTAAGGGTCTTAAGCTTATACTATGGTATGGAGTCCACGACAGGCTACTGTCCACCTGTGTGGGGTCTTTTACTTGCCCTGGCATAGACACTCAGGTACAAGGGACCACGGCTTTCAGTCTCATCCGACAGACCCTAAATTGGTTCACAACTTTTTTCACAACTTGTATGTGTCCTGGCCGGGGATCGAACCCACGCACCGACCCTGTCAGAATTGAAAGTCAAGCGTGTTAGACCGCTCGACCACCAGGCCAGGACAGAAATGGGTCACTCACCTAACAGAACTCCCATACGACTTTGCAAAATACTCTCCGTATCTGAGAGCCAACCGCCTCCGCAGCTTCCATCACGGAAGCGGGACAAGCCGTTTGGAATGCTGAGCATGATGAGGAGGATCCTGGTTGCCAGGACGACACTCGAGGAGTGGAGATGTCCTTGCATAAACAACAGCAGCCAATCATAACCAAGGACTCGCAGGAACTCCTCGCACATTCTGAAAGGAGATAAACATGTATCTTAACAAGTACATAATTTGATCTTCCTTTCCTATAAATGTGAGGCGGTCTAGGAAAAACCCGTCGGTTGTCGCATTTGTGGAAAGTGTTAATGGCCTTGGTCAACCCACACATTAATAGCTATTAAAATGTACTTCGTAACAGGTAAAATAGCAGATCAATGCACAGGCAATCTGACAGCCCTTGTTGATTGAATGTACCATGGGCATTTTTACCGTATACCTTGTTAATCATCCAGCGACATCCAACAGGTTTTCCTAGACTGCCTCACAAATGTGTGCCAGTCTTTGGTTTGCAGGATCCAGAAATTAACACGAAAATGTGTTGTTTAAGGTTAAACAAAGATACTTACGGTTGGTTTCCCATGTTATTTGTAGAATTTGTGACCAACTTCAGAACCATATTGAGGCATGTATTTCGCAGTCGAATGGCTTGTGCCGACACTAAACCCGAATAGTTTGTTGGTACTGGAATGCTTATGTCATCTTGTTGATCTGTGGTTGTCTGCTCAGTCGAATCCCCGTCCACGTCTTCCAGTGAGATCTGGACCTCACTGACGGAAAATGTGGGTAATGTAGATACCAAGAATTGGCCAAATCTGAAATATAACCAATGAAAATGAATGACAACTAAATGTGAGAAAAATTTCACAAGTTTCTAAAAGGGAAAATTTCACAAGTTTCTAAAAGGGAAAATTTCACAAGTTTCTATAAGTCCGTTCCAGATACCTAAGGCAAATGGTACTAGGTTGAACTCTGCAATGTTACACGACCCTGTTCACTATTTTGACGAGCTATTGCACAATACTTTAACAGGCGAGTCAAATGGTATAGAGAATAATGCATGTCACCTTGCCTGTTGGCTGGGTTTGTGGTCAAGCTGTTAGTAAATAGACTAACCAAAACTGACAAGGTTAGCCAAGTGCGATTTGCCTTAGGTATCTGGAATGGACTATACGGGAGGTAGGGGCCTAATGTTTGTGATCGTTCTCCTCCTAAGTTTGGCTTTCAAATGTCCCGTGACCGATGCCCTGCTGTGTGTAATAATGTGCCATAAGTCGACGTGGAATTCTTTTTCGATGTTTTCCCCCATTTTCTGTAAAAAACGCCTTTTTGTTCCATAATCGAAAGACAGGAGAGTTCCACATCCGTCCGACGGCGTAGCGCCTAGCGGCAATTGGAGAAACTACGATAAATACCAGTGAGACCAGTAAGACTGTTCACATATTAATATTCATGCGCGATATAGTTCGTAATGTATCGGTACTTTATA
>NMRB01001496.1:48051-84017 GCA_002633025.1 Notospermus geniculatus
GCACTGAATGTATTAAATACAACAACTTCACTTTCCAGCTACATCTGGTATTCGTGCTATACTGCAGCTATGTCGTCAGGAATGTATCTCGCTTACATGAGCATGGATAGAGCTTTTGCAATAACATACCCACTCAAAGCGAAGACGGTGTGCACAGCGTCACGAGCCAAGAAAGCAGTTATTATAACTTTCTTTATACCGGCGATCTTGAATGCTAATATATTTTTCACATATCAGTTAAATACAGATGCTTATACGAAGCTAGAGATGGTTGATCTCGACTACCCTGATCCAATTTGGGTGGAACAGGTCGTTGCTGCCTACATGTTCGCCATTGGTACAGTCGTACCTTTTATTATCATCGTAACGTGTAACACCATCATCATC
The DNA here is from genome assembly GCA_002633025.1 of Notospermus geniculatus. Lineage (NCBI taxonomy): Eukaryota > Metazoa > Nemertea > Pilidiophora > Heteronemertea > Lineidae > Notospermus > Notospermus geniculatus. The sequence continues at coordinate 48,439 of NMRB01001496.1, forward strand.
GTTAACGTTCGTAGGGCAGCACGAAGGCGAAGCAAGATGGGGACTGCCGGCGGCGGTGGCGCCACCACGGAGGAGCGCCACCTTACTCGAATGTTAATCTTGGTGGCAGCTGCTTATGTCGTTCTTTCAATACCAATGCGACTGTTTGACATGATGTTCTCCATTCCTGCAGTGATCGAAAGATATGATATGAGTAACCCTTATTGGCGTCTGAGGTACAATGTTGAATATTGGGTTGTGACAGAAATGTTTAATTCCAATTTCGCTGTAAATTTTTACCTTTATTTTCTCGGTGGCGGTAAGAAGTACAGGAGGGATGCCTTGCAGGTGTACTTGACGTGCTTACGAATAAAGACTAAGAAAACCACCTGAGAATTTCACCGAAGTTCGTCCTCAGGATCAGATCTGTAATTTCGTGCTTACTCCAAAAGGAATTATGAAAAAAATGTATAAGGGCGCTTGAAAGGCACTTTGTAATACAGTGGAACCTGTGTACATTGAAGACTCACGGGGAATTTCAAAAGTGTTCATTGTGAGGGGGTGTTCAATGTATACCAAGGGTCACCGTACTAGGTGGCGTTAGTGACATAATAATATTATTAGACCACCTCTGGTTGACTCACTTCCATTAAAATAAGTCCCACCATGGAGGTAGTATTGAGAAGGAGCGAGCACGGCCCTAATCGCTGTGACCACAATTCCACGCCCCCATTGTTTGCCTTTGTTCCCGCCTATTGTCCGGTACGCACGCTGAGCTCCTTGAAGGCAATCATGAATTCCGCACAACTCTCAAAGTGCAGCGCCATCTATAATTGATATCGCGTCGACCCAATCATATTCTTGCGTTTTTCTCCACGTTGGGAATTAGATAACCGGCTATTTCGAAGACAACTCAATTTGGTAAACTCTCCGCTGTATTTTAGTGAAAAAATCATCGAAAAAGACCAATTTCCAATAAAGATATCTACGTTTTAAGGTAAACATGATAATGATAATGATAATGAGATTCTTCGCATCTGAAAAGTTTGAAGAGGATTGCGTTATGATAGTTTAAAAGATGATTAGTTCAGGTAACATATACGGGTGGTCGTTTCAGTGCGAGATGCTGCGAGGTGCTGTTTTTGACGCGATGAAAACGATGAATTTTTCAGTTTTCGTGCGTAGGCAACGTCCACTGCCATTGTTCCCTTCTATTGTTTGGACTCTGACCATTGTACAAGGGAAGTGCTGACTGCACACGGAAATTACCGAAGATTAGATCGGCTTTTTCCGACCATCGTGCGGCGTTATTAGCCTATTGTCCCCCTAATCACTTTAGCAAACAGCGGAACGATGATTGTACTGTTTGATGTGGGGTCCGTGTTCGCTCCTTCTCAATACTACCTCCATGGTCCCACAAACTCCAGTCATTCTGTATGTTCTGACTAAACCGAAGGTCATGAAGTGCATACATTACTCTCTAAAGTGCTTTTCAGAATCTCCAGTCATTTTTGCACTCATTTTACCATGGAACCTAACCACAAACCACAAGTTGGGCAATAATGTGTGCATGTCAAGTCACGGTTGACCGTCTTCTAATAGGACCATGTTCAGGTCTATACTCTGATTTAAGATAGTCATGCAATCATGCACGCCCATTTGTGGTTTGTGGTTAGGTTCCATTGCAAGGTAAAATGAGTGCAAAAATGACTGGCCATTCTGAAAAGCACTTCAGACAGCTGTCGACTTCACATTGCTTCTAATCAAGCCTAAACCTCCATGGCTGTTCAAACAAAACCACAGTTGATTGTACATGTAGTTCACACTTTCACGTCCCATATCAATTTAAGGACCTCTGGGGTGACAAGTAATTAACGCTAATCAAACATTCCGATGAAACAATTGGTGGGTGTTCAATTTACCAAGGTACATTGCTGATGGGGATTGAAATTACTGTTCAATGTTCAAAGTAGACAAGTGTTCAATGTATAAAGGTCCTGCTAATTGAATTTACTGTTAGATCTGGCGGGGAATTTCAAAAGTGTTCAAAGTAGGCAGTAGTACCAAGGTGTTCAATGTGGCAGGTTCCACTGTAGCTGATTATCTGTCGTTCCCAACTTGCACCACCTCATAAAATTACATGGTTTGTAAATCTACATGTAAGACGGGATTCGAAAAACATGGAAGCCTGCTTACGAGGCTACATTATTTACGTATGTATATTCAACAGAAGAAAATGACATTCGGAATTCTCATTCATATAATATATAGATGTATTGTGTTGTTTTAATTACTCCGATCCTTCGTCTTCGGAATGAAGTGTTGATAACAAAAGAAAGTTTGACATCTCTTGATTTCATCGACAATAAAGAGCGAAGTGTCTAATTCAACTTCAATATAAAAATCCAAGGAAACGAGATTGTGTTATTGTAGATCAACCAGCAACGCTGTGATTAACTTGGATAATGTTCTTTGCATTCGCAGCCTGATTTTCTCAAATGACCAGAAGTGCGACTTGGCTGTCTACTTCGGTTCACAGTGAGACTGCCTCTGCCTCCGACAGCTGAACTCGTTTTTGATTACGGTACAAAAAGTGCTGGTGGTCCTGCGGTGTAATGGCAGGCATTGTAACATTCTCTCCCAGCGAGCAGCCACGTCAGGAGAATTCAACTACTGCAGTTGTCACCTACCCAGAATCTGAACATCTTTTCCTACAGCTTGTCCTCATTAACATGTTAAAATGGACGCCGGTGTTTTACGGGACGCTTGGAATTATCGGAAATATCACCTCTTTCCTTGTGACCACCAAGAAAAGCAACCGAAATATCAGTACGTGTGTCTACATGAGTGCACTCTCTGTGCTGGACACACTCGCTCTCATACACATAATGTTCTACCGCATTCTGTACATTCACGGACTTGGTTTAAGCTGCATTTAGCTGACACGCGGAATGCGGTATAGGGCCGCGGAATCCCCGGCGGAAGCGATTTGTTGTATGAGAAATGCATTAAACTTTCCGCTTACCGCGTTCCGCAATCCGCATACCGCGTGCAGCTAAATCCAGCTTTAGGCATTCCAGATCGACAAAACAACCTCATGTGGGTAGATCTTTTCTCGAATAACGTGTATTTTGTTGGTGTTATGATGTACAAGCTCACGTGCGCAACACGTGAGCTACATGTAGTACATATACGTCATTTTTTCAGAGTAAAGATCCAGCACAGTTTGAGACAACACTTGGACCCGTATTCCAGAAGCGGTGGTCCACTTTAAGGCCCGTATTCTAGACGCTCTTAATACATGTACATGTAAATTTATTCCTATAGCTAATGTTTGCAGGGCAGAATACAAAAGCTTAAAGTGGACGTCAGAGTTAAAGCTTCTAGAATACGGCCCAATCTCCTCCAGATTTGTTACGCCGAACACAGACTCCCCTGCTTAAATATGTTGATGAGGTCGTAGGTCTCATTATCATATGCAAATTAGGGGCGAAATCCAGCCTACAGACTTGTCAAATTGACATCAACACCGATTTTTAAAATCAGTTCACTATGGCTTGCATGTGTTTAAGGATTTTACATACATGTAGCTGATGAGGGTTGGTGTTGGTGACACAACGCCGAATTCTAATCAAATCTCTAAAGGTAAAACATCATCGGTGATTCAATGGGTGATATGAATAAAGACTATTAGATGCTTTTACTTGAACTTTGCAATATAAATGTACTAAGGCAGTAAAAGCATTTGCTATTCTTTATTCATCAATGACCCAATGTTCTGTCGCTAAAAGTACGTAGGCCTAGTTGCTTGTGTGAGAGTAACATGTAGACCTACATGTCCATTGTATTGAATACAACAAACTCACTTTTCAGCTACATCTGGTATTGGTCGGACACTACAGGGATGTCGTCAAGCATGTATCTCGCTTACATGAGCATGGATAGAGCTTTTGCAGTAACATATCCACTCAAAGCGAAGACGGTGTGCACAGCGTCACGAGCCAAGAAAGCAGTTATTATAACTTTCTTCATACCGGCGATCCTGAATATTAACATGTTCTTCACATATCAGTTAAATGAAGATGTTTACACGAAGTTACCGATGCTTGATCTGCAATTCCCTGACCCCATTTGGGTGGAACAGGTCGTTGCTGCCTGGTTCTTCTTTGGTACAGCCTTACCTTTTATTATCATCGTGACGTGTAACACCATCATCATAATCAACGTTCGTATAGCAGCAAGAAGGCGAAGCAAGATGGGGACTGCCGGCGGCGGCGGTGGCGCCACCACCACTGAGGAGCGTCACCTTACTCGAATGTTAATCTTGGTGGCAGTTGCTTACGTCGTTCTTACAATACCAGTCCGATTGTTTGATATCATGTTCTCCATTCCGGCAGTGATCGAAAGATATGACATGGATGACCCCTATTGGCGTCTCAGGTTCAATGTCGAATGTTGGGTATTGATAGAAATGTTTAATTCCAATTTTGCCGTAAATTTTTACCTTTATTTTCTCGGTGGCGGTAAGAAGTACAGGAGGGATGCCTCACAGGTGTACTTGACGTGCTTACGAATAAAGACTAAGAAAACCACCTGAGAATTTCACCGAAGTTCGTCCTCAGATCTGTAGTTTCTAGCTTTTAGGAGAAAGAATTATGAAAAAAATGTAGCACGGCCCTTAAAAAGCACATTGTAATAGCTAGTCCGTGGTTCCCAACTTACAGCACGTCATAAAATTTACATGTTTTGTAAAGAGGGGACTATGGATCAATGGATGGACGACAACACCATCAAACTATGCACTGTTAGAAATTATTAATTTTACAGTAGTAATTTTGCAGTAATTTTACAGAAAGTGCCTGCAGCAGAGTCCGCACTTTCTGTAAATTTACATAATTTTTTTTTGGTATGATTCATGTTTTCCTGTATTGGTTGGACTCCATTGGACATCCCATTATGATGCCTTCTGGGACCAGTATGAAAATATAATTTGGTCAGCCTCCAGNGCCACCACCACTGAGGAGCGTCACCTTACTCGAATGTTAATCTTGGTGGCAGTTGCTTACGTCGTTCTTACAATACCAGTCCGATTGTTTGACATCATGTTCTCCATTCCGGCAGTGATCGAAAGATATGACATGGATGACCCCTATTGGCGTCTCAGGTTCAATGTCGAATGTTGGGTATTGATAGAAATGTTTAATTCCAATTTCGCCGTAAATTTTTACCTTTATTTTCTCGGTGGCGGTAAAAAGTACAGGAGGGATGCCTCACAGGTGTACTTGACGTGCTTACGAATATTAAGACTAAGAAAACCACCTGAGCATTTCACCGAAGTTCGTCCTCAGAGCTGTAATTTCTTGCTTACTCAAGAGAAAAAATGAAAAAAATGTAGCACGGCCCTTAAAAAGCACATTGTAATAGCTAGTCCGTGGTTCCCAACTTACAGCACGTCATAAAATTTAGGCCTACGTGTTTTGTAAAGAGGGGACTATGGATCAATGGATGGACGACAACACCATCAAACTATGGACTGCTACCCATCGCCCTTCACCGCCTGGCCTGACCCACTCTCTAACACAGAAGTCAGTACCCCACGCACACTAATTGACACTAGCGGTTTATGCCTCATTTCAGAAGATAACGCCATCTAGTGTCAAGTGTGTAACCCACGGTGTCGTCAGTAATTTCTTGTAGGCTGTCTAGGGACGGATGACAAATCCATGCAGCAAAAATGAGATCATTGGAAACACATAATCATTTCCAGCTCTTGTAGGCCCTACGTGTGCTATTATCAGAGAGCTGCAATGGCTGCCAATCAGATTCACTTTAGATTTATATTTATACTTTCTTCACTTTTTTTCCACAAAGAGAGGCCGCGCCATCTGTAGTTGACCAGCGGAAACAAGACTGCAGCATGGTATTGCAAGTTCATGACGTCATTATTGGCAAGCGAATCTTTCAACAATGGGGAAAACCCACACGTACTTCGTACGATCAATGATATGCGTACATGTATGTACATGTTGCTTACACAATTTCATCGACCCATTTATAGCAATGGGGATTTCCAAACGTAGCGCTCACGCGCATATCTTGCAACATTCAACGGGTATATAAGCAGATACAACTCAAATAGCACAGTTACTTCAGATTCAGAATTGTTTCTGGATCGGATACCGTTACTTTAGATTGATTCATCAGGCAGTCGGAGTACAGGTTACGGAGACTCTTGGCAACGATGAGGGACATCTCCGCCACAGAAACAATGAGCAAGAACCCCAAATCTTCCCCAACGAGGCATTACCGCGAGAAAATGAGAAAACTCCTACATTCGTCGCTAGAGTGGTCAAAATGGCAATGCCTCATAACCAAGACAAAGCCGAACAACAGTTCAGCGAAATGCTGGCTTCCCATACGATCGGACTTTGTCGGATTTAGAAGGGACAGGCTTTTCAAAAGCGAGGCTGACAAACCAATATTATATGAATTTGGTGTAAAACTGCCTCATACTCGACGGATCTACGTCGTGTACTCTCGTTTGACAAAAGGATTCAAGATGTGTGATATTGACACTGCCATTTTCAACCATGAGCACCTGACCTCACAAATCAATGACGTCATCACAAAAAACTGTGACGTTTACATCCGACGGGCGGTGCTGCCTCCTACGGTTGATATTGATGACCGAACCGTGGCGGGTGCTCGTGAAGTTGGGAGGGCCGCCAGGCTTAACTCAGAATACGCTTGGAATAAGGGTGTGTACGGCAGGCGGCAACATAGACGTGTTGTGAGAAAGGGCGTCAAAATATGTAGCGACGAATTCTAGACTTGATCGACGTCTTGATATTACCTTTAAGACAATCTGCTTGGCTGGATATTGGGTGCGAGGTCTCCGCACACGAGCAGTTTTCAATCCTACATGTAAACATGTCTTGACACTGACTAGCTATAGAATATCAAGCTTGGAGATTTGATGTAAAATTTCTGCCTATTCGCCCTGTGTTCACCTCTTTGTGGAAATTATGTATGAAGTGAAGTTGCATGCCGTGTACCTATACTGTACTGACTTCTATTTTGTAAATAAACAAGGTGTAGTCATATGTTTTTGTCTGTATCATCATCTCATCATTATCATCGTATATCATCATGGTTGAAGGACCTTATCCTCTTTACCATACACTAGACTGCTTGTTAATACGAACACACTGAATGAGGTCTCCCGACTCTCCTGTAGTTTATTCTTCCGACTGTTTCTGCACCAGAATTACCAGAATTCCCAAGGATGTCTTGGGACTGGCGTAGGAAATGCATAGAAAATTAACAGGTTCTAAAAAATATATACATTTACAGCTGCAATAAAATCGGATCTACAGTGGAGAGTGACACTAAAGGCTGCGCCAAAATAATTGCCGTTGGCAGAAACGCCACATGATTTTCAGACAGGGTAGGGCCTATAGGTTGGTATGAAAAATATTTTTTCCTTCATTTCCATACATTGGCCAAAATCAAAGTGATCATTGAAACTGCAAAAAAAAACTTTGAAAATCGCCCAATAAAATGTTTCGGCAGACAGACAATTGTCTTGGACCAGCCCAAACGTCGCTCATTTTACTTCCGATTCGACAATAGGCATCAGAGGCTCGAACAACGTCATGTCATGAGCAGATCAAAAAGGTCATGCTCAATTTTTTGACATTCATTCAAAATTGCCTTTAAAATCCTCGTGTAATATCATCAATTCAAGGGTATAGACGAATTTTCCTCACTTGGTATACAGTTAGGACGGGGAACTGAGCCTTAAGTCCACCTCACACTTGACTACTTATTGTATGAACACCTGACTTTTTAGTCCGTTCGGCAGGACACTTGTGCGCATGCTTCACCGGAGGTGTCTCCGTTTTAGCCGCCTGATTCACATGCCCTCGATTCGCCTCCGCTGTCTGTAAGAACTTCTCATGTCGTGATATTGTCATGGAGCACAGATAAAATTGTTCGAAGCCACAACCAAGTTGTATTAGTCCATTGAACATCAGAATAATATTCATTGCAAGCACACACGAGTAATTCATGTTCCAGAACTGGAGGCCAGGGTCTGATGGCGTCAGTTCCCAGGTCTTCCAGTAGTACTCGTATAGAGGTCTGTTAAAATGCACAGCAACTGCTTGAAAAACGAAGACAATAAATCCAAAGATGATAGAAAATAAACAACCTGCAGAGCAGTAAACAACGTATCTCAGAATCCTCTTTCTGTGAGCCACGATAACTAAGGAACTCGTCACAACGAAAATTGCTCCGGACCAGATCCCGACAGCCGCTTGGTATCCCCAACTGTAGGCTGGGATCAACGCCATACCGAATATCATCGATATAATAGCAAAGATGAGCTGAAGGATGCCCAAGTTTAATGAAAGTCTCTTTCGGTGTATCGTCAGTTCTGCGTCGGGGTCAAGGCCACGACCCCGAGGTGGACGGACTTTTCTGGCCATTTTGCGTTGGTTTCACCCCTGAAACGAAATGTAGAAAGTGCATTTAGTAGGTCTATGGTTAGTACATGTATGCCAGTGTCATGGCTATCTTTCCTGATTGTCTTAGCGCCACATATTTTGAGTGACCAACGCAGGGGCACTTTCCTGACGGACCACGCTGTCGTCTGATGAAGGAGCAGCGATATGAAACCTTGATGATTCAAGATGGCGCCACAGAGCGGTGTCGCCGTCCGACCTCGTGCCCCCGGTGACAAATGGCAGTCAGCGTTGGAAAAACGTACATATTGTACGTTACGCAGGTTTCAGGCTGTCATATGATGTGATATGCCAAAACACTATGAAACATTCCAAATGATATTCCACACGCTGTTGAAAGAACATGATTTATGTGAGATTTTAGATGGCAGATATAGGGCCTACGATGCGGGAATTTAGAACTCTTTGTATAAGGAGTTAAAAATCAATTGGTTTCACTCTCATTCAGGTAATATGCGAAGATCGATATTTTCACCAAATTTATCGGTTGAAGTAGCAAGTAACGTATACATTTACCAACTATAGCCTACCATGAAGTGCCGCCGTTTCATTGATTATTGTTGAATGCAATCATGCTGTGTGCTCGTAATTATCTACCTCATTTGCACAGTAGAAATGTACGAGGAATAACCGAGAGTTCAGAAGGCAATGCTACCAATGAGGGTTTCTGCCTAAACGAGGTACTCCACCATACGTAGTTTGTGAAGAACTAAAAATATCATCAGGTTCCTGAATGCCGTGATGAAGAGAGAGGCAGAAATGATGGTTGATTTCACACAATACAACGAGTAGCCTACAGAGTTTCATATGCACACTCTACATGAAGTGCCTGTTCTTACTCAGGTTCGCAACCAACCGCGCCATTGAAGATGAGAACCCTTCAAGCAGTTTCCATTCTCTGAAGGAATAGCCTACAGAGTGGTACAATGGGTTCAGACATGTCAGAAAGCCCCAAGCGCACCGAAGCAATTTTAGTCGAAGGCAACGAAATTTCCCCGTTATTTTCAAGAGCTTCTTGCTTCTTGCAAGCCCCTTATTGCAACCATCAAACATGTAGAGGATACTGCACTCTATTTCCTCTCCCTTTGTTTCAAATATTTCATCTACAAGTGTAAATTGAACGAAACAGAACCCACCATACCCGCCTTTAGAGCTTTTACAAATAAAAAACTGTGATTGAAAGAGAAAGTTACATCCTCTCAGGTAAAAGATTAAAATTTGAAAACTTGTTTGATTTTAGAATACCTCTTTTTCTGTATAATACATCATTGTCCTCTTTCTTCTTTCATTTATTTCCATTCTATCCTTTGTATATCTATTTTAAAAACCCACCAATGAACCCTCTCCTACCCTAAGCTGCCGAAGGGCTTGTAGAGAGGATGTAAAGGGCAGCATTCTGCATGGTGGAATAAAAAAAAACCCCAAAAAACACGTTGATTTTTATTGCCCATTGCTCGTGGTAAGCAGACTGGGCCGTCACGCGGTACCGTGATGGAAACGTGCACGTGACTTTGTCGCGCCCAACCGCGCAATGACTATACAAAATACAATATTTGTTTCGGCAGAAAACACCTACAATCCTGCGTGGAGGGGACGGAAACTTCTCACCGTAAATTTATACAATTTTTGTCAATAAACAAGCAAGAATTCACTGTGTCATACTCACGTTTAAAGATTTTACAGGCAATTTTCGACCGAAATTTACCTCGACAGCCGTAATGGCAGGCCTGCCATGCCTACCTGCATTATATGCCATTTTCGGCGCCATAAACGCCTGCAAAGCCTGAAATTCAGTTCAGGTATGTAGATAAGATGATAGAGATTGCATTTGGACAGGTCATTTCAAAATGACGCTTTTTTTAAACGATTGACGCTTTTTTGAAATTAGACGTGCTAAAGTCTCTTATCTTCGGGTGGCCTCGGTTAGCCGCGATTGTTGTTGTAATCTTCACAAGTAAACCATTGTAAAACGTTGACTTCAACTGCCCCGTGATATCACGCTGCAGCGCGACCACCATTCCCACCATGCTCGGCGAGCAGTTGTGCGGTTGCGCCACATTCGATCCGCTTCCTCTTTTCACCACGGAATCATGGTAAAGCGCGAATCACGGTACCGCGTGACGGCCCAGTCTGGTAAGCCAACCTCCACAGCAGCTCCGGAATTGACTACTTCCGGTCGTCAATTCTATACAATTTTCTATTGGGTCTGCTAAGTCGAGAGTGCAGTGGTCCTCCTTTTAGAGTCCTTAAAATCTATATGGCTTGTATGGCCCCTCTTATCCTCCGTCGTGCTATTCTGGCTGATTTTTATCCACTTCCCAATTTATAGCGCGGGCCGATCGCACGCGTCCCACCAATTCCAAATGGATTTGCCCTGTGTCCTCCCCCTTTAGATCCGGGTGACATGTGGTCATGTGAATAAAGACTAGCACTGCAATGCTTTTGCTTCAGATCTGCACTTGCATTCAGTGCATTTGTATTGCAAAATTCAAGTAAAAGCATTTACTAGTCTTTATCCATATGCCCCGATATCCTGGGCCTATATTCATAAAACCTTGCATTGCCAAGCAGTTACTTGCTGCCCAGTTTGTACAGGCGGAAGTACAGCTACATGTAGCAACCAGCTATAAGCTAGGGGGGTTTTATTGGTCCTAGTTTCTGGCAAACCCTTCATTTCGCCCAGACAACAAAGAACTCACCTCGGTTTCTAGTCTCTATATTCTCCGCAGTCTCCCTTCGTGATTCATTACGGTCTCTGGCTTTGGGAGGGAACGATCTCCACGGCGTGGCTCTGTCCAACAACCACCCATTTTTCGCTCTCATATACGTGACTCATCGGTTATGTTCACATGTATTCGTACAGCGAACACCAGTACAGCTGTCGTTCCATCATGCACGATCTCTTGTGTTACCTAGGATAACCTGGTAAATCGATAAATTATCCTTGATTTGCATATGAGTGTTAAGGTGGGGACGCATTGACACGGCTTTTCATCGTGCGCACAATACAATTGGTCGCGGATGCAATTGTGTCGCAAAAATATCACGAGGATGGAGACATTCTTCGACAAGGCACTCGTGAATCTTTTGAGATTTTTCCGAAAGAGGGACTGAGTTAGTGAAGTGTTGTTGATAAAAGATTACTATAATAGGCTGAATGTCATCTCCAGCAATCCATATTTTTTATCTGATCCTTGTTTTACAGTGCTCTCCGTGGTGCGCGCAATAAAGTGTCGCCATCTACAATGTATTTCTTGGAATAATGCTCTTTCGAAACGCTTCACCGTTCCTGCTCCAGGACGAATCACCTGTAACCTGAAGAATGAACATTGCGTTCCAATAACTGTTCACATATTAGGGTTCATTCTTTTTATTTTGATGTAGGGACGAAAAATGAGAAGTGCGTCCATAGTTCATTTCAAAAAAACAGCAACAACAAAGAGAAACCAGACCGAAAATTAGACTGGTACCCGTCTTCGTCGCTCCACTCCCGCGGCGCTCGCTCCACAACAGAACGGAACAATAGCGCCGCGGGAGTGGAGCGGCAAATATGAAACCAGTCTACCCGACAATATCAACCATGGCATGACTGGGTATGGATAAGCCTACGCCAAGACTGAAGAACCAATCCTCGTTGAAATCCGTCCCGGAGTTCCTGCCCCAGAACCAAAACGTCGTGCACGATCGCTACATATCGCTAGTTGTGCTTTGTGCTTTGATCAAAAGTGTCAGCCCATTTCGATACATAGAAACCACGATACAAAGAGGCATACATACATGTAGGCCTACACACAATGAGACAGTAAGTAAGCGAAGAACCGTGATAGCAAGAAAATAAGCCTTTTCGTGCGCTAATTCAATCTGGGGAATAATCGACAGATCCGACCGATGAGAACCTCGGCGAAGTTGGGAAGCTACGGTGCAAAAGTGCCATTCGTCCGTGACAGCAGCCCTTCTACAAAGGTTCAGCAGTAGTTTTACCGCTACGAGCACATTTTCGGTGTTTATCTTTTTCTGTCGGCCCGAGCCGATGTAGTTACTTGGTGTATGTTTTGGAATTGTCCGTCTGAAAAAGGATAGACCAATCTTCGTCCATTCGGTGCCATGGAGGAACGGCAAGAAAAAGAGGCAGGTTGTAAAGCTGAGGTAGGTGACGACTGTCAGAAAACGATTGACACACGGGAAAAACAAGACAAAGAGGAGAACAGAAGACGACTGAAGACTCAATTGAAAGAGGAATATCTTCCGTACTTCGTTGAGAAAGTCGCCAAATTAAGCTCACGTGGAGTTGAAGATATCGCTTTTCTAAAGGACGATGAAAAATTCGATCGGACGGTCCGCCATCTCGACAACATTTTCAATGAACTCGATGGTACCAAGGAGGGTTACCAGTTCAGTGTTGAGCTAAGAGAGATCCTCGTCGGATATGATCAACTATTTTTCGCCTTCAGGAAGGTCCTGGAGATCCTCTTCCAGAACAATCTCTCGGAGGAGGGTTTCGACGAACCACACTATCTTTTCCGCCCGTCATTCACGTACATTATCACGTGTTTGATTCTGAATGCTGCAGATGGTTACCAAGAGTTTGCTAGAAAAGTATGCGAGGAGCCTGGACTGCTGGAGCTCTTTGTCTGGTTGCTTAAGCAGCTGAAGGAGAGGCACCTGACGAGGACGAGAATTAATGAGGCAGGTATAAACGCGGTAAATTCAAATCCACATCAAGTAAAAGAATCTGCACCATTCAATACGTAACGTGAATGTACATGTACATAAATGTAACGGACATGTAACCACCACTATAGGTGGTATGATCGGCAACAAAATTTTGTCGCATGGGACTTCTTCTCATACCAAGAAATAGTTGGTCTAAACAGCATGTGCAAGACTCCTAAACTCACGAATTTTCGACCCCAACCGGGGTCTTTTTCAAGTGGAACTTTACAATCTGAAACTCTAGAAAAGACTGAGCTGAAACCCGAATGTGGAACTAACAGGATGAGTGAGCAATTAAGGAAAGAATAGTGTCCAAGCACCACGGATGGTTGCTGGACCTAATTAAGAGAGTGGATGTAATTAAGGAGAAACTGATTTAGCTGAAAGAAAAGGGTTTAATAATATGACATGTGTAATACATAACAAGCACAAAGCGAAAAGATGCACAAAGGTCAACACAAAGTAAGAGAATAGACCAGGTCTAACAGGGCAGTATACAAAAGCTTAAAGTAGACCTTAGAAATAAGGAGGCTTCTAAAATACGGGCCTACATTTACCATGCACCTCCGAAAGTTGGTGGTTCCCATTGATTGTATAGTGAGTTTCCGCAACTCAGGTGTAAAGTTTTCCAGTGTTTCCGTGTGTCAGTGTTCCCCCTATTGTTCTGGAAACACTGGCAGATAGATCGACACGTTTCTCTGTGTGTCCTCCATTGTCGAGTCGCGGCTTATTCCGTCAGACAATAGCAGGGGAACACTCACAGATGGGGAACGCTTAAAAACGTTACACCGGGCCTCAACTGCCCGGTTCGGCCTTCGACAAGGCTGAGTACCATTAAGAACGGTCAGCCGCGCTTATCGCCAAAAGACGGCAGCAAAGTTCTAGCGGACCAATACAATAGAAAATTCTCGTGATTGGCGTTCAATCAAGCATGAATGTGTCCCCTAGGCATTGAATTGGGACATAGTGACACCTATTGGTCAACTGACTTTACAGCTCCTACACTGGAAAAAAAATCCTAATCATGTTGAGTACCTTCGGGGTACTCGTTTTGTCCGTGAGATGAGTAGAAAGGTACTCATATAGAGTAGAAAGATACTCATAGCTAGTAGAAAGATACTCATAGCGAGTAGTAAGGGACTCCAAATGCAGCTCCTTGGCCCGATGAGTACCCGATGAGTACCCGATGAGTACCCGATTAGTACCTTTCTACTCATCTCACGGACAAAATGACTGATGAGTAGTCCAAAGTACTCAACACGAGCCGGATTTTTTTTTCAGTGTATTGTTCGAGTATAAATGGAAGACTCGTCGCTTAACGCACTGGTGTGTCGTGGGCGTCCAGAGCATACTTGTGCGTATGACCACCTGTCGTCATCAGCAATAAGTTTAATTACTGCTCTACTTTTTCATTCAGTCAGCAGACCAAATCCTCCACAACTCGTTAAACATCCTCTATAACTGCTCCGTATTCGATGAAAACAGACAGCGCATGTTGGAAGTCGGAAGCCTAGAGGCCTGCCTCCCGTACCTTGACTCTGAAAGGGACGAGAACCAAGTGGTTGCATTTCTTTGCGTTGCTTACTTAGCCAACGAGGAACAGTCAGAAATCTTCAACGCCAAGAGAACCCTGATCGAGCAATTGATTGAATGGCTGAAATCAGCCCTCCCAGAACCAAATCGACGCTCTCTTGGGTGGCATGCAAAGGAACTTGTAAGAGGTGGGTGTATCAGTAGCTTGTTGCTTCATGTACGTTTACGTTTCGCATCATTAGGGAGTTTTCGCAAAGCCCCCGATACGCAAACGCGAACGTCTATCCTTTTGTTCGGTGCTCTCTTCGTGGCATCGAACAATGGGTTTGGCGTTCACGTTGGCGTTTCGGGGGCTTTGCGAAAACTCCCAATAGTATCGGCCTTGTCAAACGTGGTTGAAGTAGTTCTAAATGGGCCGTAGTTTGGATTTTTGACCTTTCTTAGTGAAGTCCGAAATGATGAAGACCACAACCTCTCTGTCTTTGTTAGGAATCGGTACTCTTTCCCGTAATGATACGAACAAGAAGTTGATCATTGACTGTGGTGCCATTGATGTGCTTTTGACGGCGGTGCTCACGCCGAATGATGCTGACATACAAGCAGGTAAGTCCAGAGAAAAGGGTGAAATTATACGTTACTCAATCCCCAACTGCCATCTTGGTAGGCATTGGGGAGTGGAGGAGATATTTCGCGAGGCCAGCATTCGTGTTGGTTCCATTTCGGAACGATCAGCATCAAAATTGCCAGCACGAATGACGAGAGGGCAAGATGCGAAGAGGGATGATCGGTTTCGCTGTAAAATTAAATCTGCTATTTGCCCCTATTCTAATGGCTGAAAATCTTTCGCCATCTTTTTTTCTCGCTCACACGCCCTACACCAGTGTTTAATTGCAGTAGCTACATGTAGGCCTAAACAAATCCATAACAAGGTGGTAACGTGAACTTAACATTGACTCTATGGTAACGCGTTATCCTTTCTTTGGCAAATTCCTGTAGCGGCGATGAAAGTTCTCTGGACTCTGAGCTTCGACATCGCGGCCAAGACACTGCTGAAGCAGAACCAGGAAGCAATAGATTTCCTTGACAAGATCGTGTCCACAGTACCCAAACATCCATCTAGGAAACCAGCAAAAGGGATACTTTGGAATCTCAGAGATGCAGAAACATATCACGCTGCCGAGGGTAAGTTTATAACACTAGTTTGGCCTACTCAATATAATTAAGTAAATGTCCAATAACTCCTCACAGTCTTACTGCGGTCCAAATTTTGACACTGTGCCCTCAGCCTTTTCTCTCAATGCTCTTCCGGGGAATGAACGCAGTCACCCGGACTGGGTTGATGAGACAGAAGGGTACTGACTTGACCTCTAAAATGATTTCGAGCCGTATACCTAGACACTAGGGATTTTTCGCAAAGCCCCCGAAACGCCAACGCGAACGCCAGGCCCATTGTTCGATGCCACGAAGAGAGCACCGAACAAAAGGATAGACGTTCGCGTTGGCGTTTCGAGGGCGTTGCGAAAACTCTGTATTGGCAAACAACGCCCCTTCAAGCAAGCACACACACCAGGCGATATCGCAAACGATCTGATCGCCAGCGAGCAAAACCGGCTGTTGTCGCTAGTGTGCACTGGGCAGCGATCCGTGGAATCATCTCTCCAGCGATGATCGCCCAAAATATCAAACAATACCAAAACCGATATTGCCTAGTCTGCGGGAGCTGTTGAGAAGATCGGTGGCGATCAGATCGCTTGCGATATCGCCTGGTGTGCTGCTGGCTTAGAATCAGCTATTACAATGTACATGTATAAAGATTCCTTGACATTGACATTCCAGATCCCTGCCAAATTCCTCACATCATGATCAGCTATCAGTGGAGTTCGAAACCGTTGGTGTTGAAGGTTAGGGACACCCTGAAGGCAGCTGGGTATAAGATTTGGGTCGACGTGGACAACATGGAGGGGTCGACCATCACCGCCATGGCGGAGGCGGTCGAGAAATCTTCCGTTGTCTTGATATTCATGTCCCATCAATACAAAGAGAGCCAGAACTGTAGATCAGGTACACGTACACTCCTTCCACTGGACATTTTTTTGAGATGATGATGATGGTGGTTGATGACGGTTGATGATGGATGATGATGATGGATGATGATGATGGATGATGATGGATGATGATGGATGATGACAAAAATAGATAAAGACCAAAAATATACCACTCTGAAACAGCCCAGCCCAAGGGTTTTAGTTATTTTTTTAAATAATAGATGGCGCATGCTCAAAAAAGTTGCAAAAATCTAAAATCTTTCGGCACCAAAATATAGGCAGGGGCACAAGGAATACTAATCACAACTTTGTTTGCAAATCCATGCATTCCCTAATGAGTAATAAGCAATTAAAGGGTCTTGCGCCACCTATATTTAAAAATATGAACTCAACGTGCTGGTCCATGCCAGTCTGAGGTATAGTCATCTATTTAAAGATTGATATCTCTGAAACTAGTAGATGGATTTGATTGAATTTTATACTGCTTGTAGCCAGTGTCTAATTCTTTGACTTGGTGCAGTAACTTTCAGATCTTCCAAGTTTTTAGGGAGACAGCTGCCAATTTTACGCTTTTCAACGTTGAGAGTGGTACATGATGATGATGATGATAGATGATGATGGTTGATGATGGATGATGATGATGGATGATGATGATGGATGATGATGATGGTTGATGATGGTTGATGATGGATGATGATGGTTGATGATGATGGATGATGATGGTTGATGATGGATGATGATGGTTGATGATGGATGGGGTTTGTGGTGTGAGCCGTGCGAACTAAGCGCAAAACCCAGGTTGGCCTGGATGATGTTTATGCTGCAGCGACATCATATCTTTATATCTGGTACTGAATTAGACTTTCATACGTTGCAAAAAAAGCTACCCTGAAGCTTGCACCTTTTAATCCTTGTAGCGGATTTGCCAAAAGATGATTAAATTTGGTTACTTGAAAGATTGTAATAGTAAATTTCTCATAACATTGCAGAGGCTGAGTACGCCTATACTCGTAAGAAGGAGATAATTCCACTGGTTGTGGAGCCGAAGTACAAACCAGATGGCTGGCTTGGCTTCATCAAAGGGGCCAAGATGTACTATGATATCACCAATAAGTCGACATTTGATGAGAAGATGAGACAATTGATCAAAGCGTTAGGTTCGAGAGGAAGAACCCAGGTGAGTGAGATATTCACTCTTAGCCCAAAAGGTTCTTTAGGGGTTCTTTATGCCACACCAGAAGAACCCCAAGGTTCTATATAGAACCTTCTGTAAAGAACCCGAAAGGGTTCCATATAGAACCTTTCTGTCGCCAAAGAACCCATAAAGGTTCCAGTTAGAACCCTTTTCTGAGGGAAAGGTTCTCTCTGGAACCTCTAGGGGTTCTTAAACAACCCAAGGGTTCTTAAATCAGAGGGTTCTCCTGGTGTGGCACCAAAGAACCTTTTCGGCTAAGAGTGTTGTTCGTAGACCCTCTGCGGATGGATCGGCAGCCCCTCCCCCCCTGCGGGAAGGAATGGCAGTCCAAGGAATGTCTCCGAGTTACATGTACGATAAGCTTTTTTTATTCGATTGGTCGTAGTTCAAAAAGATTCTTAAAAAGATATTGGTCAGCATTTTTTCGCGTGGTAAAAGATCACTTTCAAATCTAAATCGATCTGTTGTTCTTCACCCTTTCCAAAATGTGCAGGCTCAACAGGACAAGGTGTCAGTCAAAGCAAAAGTCAAAGAATCGACAGCGCCGGGTGCTACCAGGATGAAAAACTGGGACAAGAACCAGGTTTCAGACTGGATGGGACAGAATGGGCTCGAGAGGTAAGGATAATTGGGGATTAATTTTGATTCTGATCGAGCAGTGGCCTGTGAACAAATCAGACGCGACATCGTATGATTGCTTTGATTTCCATAGACTCACTGGTTCCCGTCTTTGCCGCTGCACTCCAGCTGGAGTGGAGCGGCAACGACGAGGAACCAGTCTAATTTTAATAGGGTGTTTCAAAACGTGTCCCTGATAGGCCTTAAAATCCAGCGGAGACCAGTTTGGAAACCTCAAATGAACATCACGCAACCTGGTCCCCAGAAAATATAGAGGCACACCTCTTTGGGACACTGTGCAGTGCTATTGGCTTTGTCAGTTGGCCGACCTCTAAATACAACATACTCCATTACTGTTACATCATTGTAATGTATTTTTCCATCAGGGCAGAAGCCAAAGCATCATTGGCCTTGGTACATTGGCCTTGCTTCTGCAAAGGCAAAAAGTACAACGCTGCGTGGACATTTTATGAGCCGATATAAATTGGTAGCTCGGTAACAATCTGAACCAAGCGCGAGAAGGGGAGCCGGTTGTGAAGACCCTGGGTGCGAGGATGTGCCGACGCCTGCATGCCTACCTCATCTGGCCGATGGTACATGTACATGCATCATAGCATTTGACCTGGCCACAAAAGCAAGTTGGAAAGGCCTACATCCGTGAACCCAAGGAAACGATATGATCAGGACCAGGAGGAAATACATGTAATTTCCTCCTGTCAGGACCCATTGTTCGGAGTAGGCTACATGCAACTTGCTTCTATCTCTGCGTCAACGCCTTCAGCGGGACCCACGCCAAGACAGCAGCCATTCTGCAATTAACAAATTCATCTATTGATCAAGTGTCTTCTTGTCTGCTTTCAGTAAGAACCTCAGTAATTTGGATGGAAGGCAACTTCACTTTTTACAGAGGATGTTAGAGCGAGCTCCAGAATTCTATTACAGCTTCGTTGAGCGGAACATCCATCGTTTGGACGAGTTTCCCGAGTTCATCGCCCTGACAAACGCTCTTGACGAAAAAATGGATGATACACATTCATCACCCCATTTCTAGCCATTTTTGCTTGACTTACCGTCATGACAGTTACGATTGGAATGAGCAAAGGAGTGACCCATAACAGCGGAGGATATAGGCCTATGCATGTTCAACTAGTGACACCTATTGAGGCAGTGGCTGCCTCAATAGGTGTCACTACGGACAGAGTTAGTGAAGTGTTGTTGATAAAAGATTACTATAATACATGTAGGCTGAATGTCATCTCCAGCAATCCATATTTTATCTGATCCTGATTATACAGTGCTTTCCGTGTTACACGCATTAAAGTGTCGCCATCTACAATGTATTTCTTGGAATAATGTTCTTGCTCGAAGCGCTTCACCGTTCCTGCTCCAAAAGGACGAATCATCTGTAAGCTGAAGAATGAACATTGCGTTCTCCAATACATGTAATTGTTCACATAGGTGTTGATTCTTTTTATTTTGATTTTGGAATGAAAAATGAGAAGTGAGTCCATGTAGTTTTTCATTTCCTTCAATGTAACAGCAAAGAAAGAGAAACCAGACCGAAAATTAGTGGTTCACGTCTTTGCCGCTTCACTCCCGCGGCGCTCACTCCACAACAGAACGGAACAATAGCGCCACGGCAGTGGAGCAAATATGAAACCAGTCTACCCGACAATATCAACCATGGCATGACTGGGTATGGATAAGCCTACGTCAAGACTGAAGAACCAATCTCGTTGAAATCCGTCCCGCAGTTCCTGCCCCAGAGCCAAAACGTCGTGGATCACATCGCTATATCGCTAGTTGTGCTTTGTCACGGTTTAATGATCAACAGTGTCAGCCCATTTCGATACATAGAAACCACGATACAAAGAGGCATACATACATGTAGGCCTACACACAATGAGACAGTAAGTAAGCGAAGAACCGTGATAGCAAGAAAATAAGCCTTTTCGTGCGCTAATTCAATCTCTGGGGAATAATCGACAGATCCGACCGATGAGAACCTCGGCGAAGTTGGGAAGTTACTAATGCAAAAGTGTCAATCGTCTGTGACAGCAGCCCTTCTACAAAGGTTCAGCAGTAGTTTTACCGCTACGAGCACATTTTCGGTGTTTATCTTTTTCTGTCGGCCCTAGCCGATGTAGTTACTTGGTGTATGTTTTGGAATTGTCCGTCTGAAAAAGGATAGACCAGTCTTCGTCCATTCGGTGCCATGGAGGAACGCCAAGGAAAAGAGGAAGGTTGTAAAGCTGAGGTGGGTGACGACTGTCAGAATGGAAATGACAGCCCTCAAATGATGTTTTCTATTGATACCTCCAGTGAACCTCCTGGGAATGAAGTTCGACTTTCTAAGGAGGATGCTGGAAGCAAAGACGATGAGAATAATGAGACTCATACAGAATCGGGGTCAGTTGATGCTGATCAAGAAAAAAAGAGCCAGGAAGGAGTAGATGATGTCGATTACAACAGCGTTGGTCGGTTCCATGTTGTCACGAAAACGATTGACACACGGGAAAAACAAGACAAAGAGGAGAACAGAAGACGACTGAAGACTCTATTGAAAGAGGAATATCTTCCGTGCTTCGTTGAGAAATTCGCCAAATTAAGCCCAAGTGGAGTTGAAGACATCGCTTTTCTGAAGGACGATGCAAAATTCGATCGGACGCTCCGCCATCTCAACAACCTTTTCAATGTACACGATGGTACCGGAGAAAGTTACCAGTTTACTGTTGAGCTAAGAGACATCCTCGTCGGATATGATCAACTATTTTTCGCCTTCAGGAAGGTCCTGGAGATCCTCTTCCAGAACAATCTCTCGGAGGAGGGTTTCGACGAACCACACTATCTTTTGGGCCCCTCATCCACGTTCATTATCACGTGTTTGATTCTGAATGCTGCAGACAGTTGCCAAGAGTTTGCTAAAAAAGTATGCGAGGAACCTGGACTGCTGGAGCTGTTTGTCTGGTTGCTGAAGCAGCTGAAGGAGAGGCACCTGACGAGGACGAGAATTAATGAGGCAGGTACAATGTATAAACGCGGTAAATTCAAAACCATCCACATCAAGTAAATGAATTTGCATAATTCAATACCAACATGTAACGTGAATGTACTGTACATGTACATAAATATAACGGACATGTACACCACTATAGATGCTATGATCGGCAACAAAATTTTGTCGCATGGGACTTCTTCTCATTCTAAGAAATAGCTGAACTCAACAGCCATGTGCAAGTCCAGCAAAGGCTATATTTACCATCCAGCATCTGAAAGTTGGCGCTTCCCATTGATTGTGTAGTGAGTGTCCGCAACTGCCCGGTCCTATTGGCCAACTGCAGCTCCTATTGTTCGAGTATAAATAGATGTCTAACTGGGCCGTTGCAGAAACGCACTGTGTGTCGAGGGCGTCCAGAACTAGACTGGTACCCGGTCTTCTGGGCAGCTTGCATTCGAAGACCGGTGAAACCAAATGATCTGAGCCGGAATTCCGGCTCGTGACGTCATTCTACAGCATTCTACAGCAATGCATTCTCCCGAACTAAATATAGATCAGCGGGCGCCATGGTGGTTTTATGCATTTGCTTGCGTCTGTCCTAGTAATCAGGACAGTGTTCGGTCTAGTCCAGAACATACTATGGATATGACCTAGACTGGTTCCCGTCTTTGCCGCTCGCTCGCGCTCCGCTATACAAATTTGTATAGCAGAACAGTAGGCCTACCGCCAGCGGAGTGGAGCGCCAAAGATATGACCACCTGTCGTTATCAGCAAAAAGTTCAATTACTGCTCTACTTTTTCATTCAGTCAGCAGACCAAATCCTGCACAACTCGTTGAACATCCTCTATAACTGCTCCGTATTCGATGAAAACAGACAGCGCATGTTGGAGGTGGGAAGCCTAGAGGCCTGCCTCCCGTACCTCGACTCCGAAAAAGACGACAACCAAGTGTTTGCATTTCTTTGCGTTGCTTACTTAGCCAACGAGGAACAGTCAGAAATCTTCAAAGCCAAGAGAACCCTGATCGAGCAGTTGATTGAATGGCTGAAATTAGCCCTCCCAGAACCAAATCGACGCTTTATTGGGTGGCATGCAAAGGAACTTGTAAGAGGTGGGTGTATCATTAGTTTGTTGCTTCATGTAAGTTTACGTTTCGCATCATTAAAGGGGAACTGACCACTTTGCCAGCCAAACTGGGCTACCTACACCTCAAAATGCCTTATGATATCACTTCAGGACTCACAACAGTTTGATTTGAAAATCTCCACCCAGTTTCGAAATAAACACCAAAATGTAATTTTCGAATTCAAATTTCCCGCTCAATTAGTGATGTCATTCAGAGAACCATTACAATATAGTGACCATTGCAAAATGTGCTATATCTGTATCTAAGGCAGCTGGACAGAATATATTTCTAATGTCAACCACGTTGCCGTGATTGAAAATCAATAAGTTAGCCATGTGGGGATCTTTACACCTGAAATTCGGGTGAAAATTCAGAAATAATTGAAAATACCATATTTAGAGATTTCGATATCTTAGTCAATCTCGACAGTTTGTTGATAATAATACCCTTCCTGAGGCAGTTCGTGTTTACTTTCGACTTTTCCTCCTAAATCAACACTTTGAGTCAGAAAGTGCACTTGACAGGCTTTCCAGGATATAGATTTTGTACATTTTACAATGGATGACTATAGAAATGGTTCTAGGTATGACATCACTAATTGAGCGGGAAATTTGAATTTTGAGAAATACATTTTTGTGTGTAGTTTGAAAATGAGCTGAGATTTTTTTCACCAAATTTTTGCCAGTTATAGAGTGGTGTCAAACCCATTTGGAACAGCAAAAATAGTCATTATATTTGAAGGGGTCAGTTCCTCTTTAAGGAGTTTTCGCAAAGTCCCCGAAACACCAACGCGAACGTCTATCCTTTTGTTCGGTGCTCTCTTCGTGGCATCGAACAATGGGTTTGGCGTTTACGTTGGCGTTTCGGGGGCTTTGCGAAAACTCCCTATAGTATCGGCCTTGTCAAACGTGGTTGAAGTAGTTCTGATGAATGGGGCGTAGTTTGGATTTTTGACCTTAAGTCTGAAATGATACAGACCACAAGCTTTCTGTCTTTTTCAGGAATCGGCACTCTTTCCCGTAACGATACGAACAAAAAGTTGATCATTGACTGTGGTGCCATTGATGTCCTTTTGACGGCGGTGCTCACGCCGAATGATGCTGACATACAAGCAGGTAAGTCCAGAGAAAAGGGTGAAAGTACTTTACTCAATCCCCAACTGCCATCTTGGTAGGCATTGGGGAGTTAAGGAGATATTTCGCGAGGCCAGCATTCGTGTTGGTTCCATTTTCGAAATTGACCAGCATCAAAATTGCCAGCACGAATGACAGGAGGGTAAGTTAATATACGAAGAGAGTGGTCGTGGTTTCGTTGTGTTAAATCTGCCATTTGCCCTAATTCTAATGATTGAAAATCTTTCGCAACTGATCTTTTTTCTCACTTTCACGCCCTACACCATAAACCATTGTTTAATTCAAGGTTCTGTCATGTAGGCCTAAACAAATCCATGACTCTAAATGGTAACGCGTTATCCTTTCTTTGGCAAATTCCTCTAGCGGCGATGGAAGTTCTCTGGACTCTGAGCTTCGACATCGCGGCCAAGACACTGCTGAAGCAGAACCAGGAAGCAATAGATTTCCTTGACAAGATCGTTTCCACAGTGCCCAAACATCCATCTAGGAAACCAGCAAAAGGGATACTTTGGAATCTCAGAGATGCAGAAACATATCACGCTGCCGAGGGTAAGTTTATAACACTACAGTTTGGCCTACAACTCAATAAATAAATGTCCAACTCCTCACAGTCTTACACTACTGTTTGGCCTACTACTCAATAAATACATGTCCAATAACTCCTCACAGTCTTACATTCTGAGCCTTCGTTTGAGGTATTTGCAGGGCGTTTGCAATTCTCTTGCTCGCCGCATGAGGGCTTTTTGTTCGTTCACGTCAGCTTTAAGAACGGTTAGCCGCGCTTATCGCCAAAAGGCGGTAAAAGTTCTAGCGAACCAATACAATAGAAAATTCTTCTGATTGGTGCTCAATCAAGCATGAATGTATCCGCTAGGCGTTGAATTGGGCCGTAGTGACACCTATTGGTCAACTGTCTTACAGCTCCTATTGTTCGAGTACAATGGAAGAATCATCGCTTAACGCGGCCTATCCACCGTGCAATATTATTGCACAATATGAGGGGCAGAATGGGCAATATTATTGCCAATCTTTCTTCCATCAATGCCAGAAACGCATGCCACCCATTTTTGGCCCCATGTTGTGCAATAATATTGTACGTGGATGGACCGCTTAAAACGTTTCTGAACTGGGCCGTTGCAGAAATGCACTGGCATGGTGTGTCGTGGGCGTCCAGAGCATACTGTGATATGACCACCTGTCGTTATCAGCAAAAAGTTCAATTTTATTACTGCTCTACTTTTTCATTCAGTCAGCAGACCAAATCCTCCACAACTCGTTGAACATCCTCTACAATTGCTCCGTATTCGATGAAAATAGACAGCGCATGTTGGAGGTGGGAAGCCTAGAGGCCTGCCTCCCGTACCTTGACTCCGAAAAAGACGACAACCAAGTGTTTGCATTTCTTTGCGTTGCTTACTTAGCCAACGAGGAACAGTCAGAAATCTTCAAAGCCAAGAGAAGTCTGATTGAGCAGTTGATTGAATGGCTGAAATTAGCCCTCCCAGAACCAAATCGACGCTTTATTGGGTGGCATGCAAAGGAACTTGTAAGAGGTGGGTGTTTCATTAGTTTGTTGCTTCATGTAGTTTACGTTTCGCATCTTAAGGGAGTTTTCGCAAAGCCCCCGAAACGCCAACGCGAACGTCTATCCTTTTGTTCGGTGCTCTCTTCGTGGCATCGAACAATGGGTTTGGCGTTCACGTTGGCGTTTCGGGGGCTTTGCGAAAACTCTCGATAGTATCGGCCTTGTCAAACGTGGTTGAAGTAGTTCTAAATGGGCCGTACATGTAGTTTGGATTTTTGACCTTTCTTAGTGAAGTCCGAAACGATACAGACCACAACCTCTCTGTCTTTTTTAGGAATCGGTACTCTTTCCCGTAACGATACGAACAAGAAGTTGATCATTGACTGTGGTGCCATTGATGTACTTTTGACGGCGGTGCTCACGCCGAATGATGCTGACATACAAGCAGGTAAGTCCAGAGAGAAACGGGTGAAAAAAGTACTTACTCAATCCCCAACTGCCATCTTGGTAGGCATTGGGGAGTGGAGGAGATATTTCACGAGGCCAGCGTTCGTGTTGGTTCCATTTCGGAACGATCAGCATCAAAATTGCCAGCACGAATGACGAGAGGGCAAGATGCGAAGAGGGATGATCGTGGTTTCGCTGTAAAATTAAATCTGCTATTTGCCCCTATTCTGATGACTGAAAATCTTTCGCGCATCTTTTAATTGCAGTAGGCCTAAACAAATCCATAACAAGATGGTAACGTGAACTTAACATTGACTCTAAATGGTAACGCGTTATCCTTTCTTTGGCAAATTCCTGTAGCGGCGATGGAAGTTCTCTGGACTCTGAGCTTCGACATCGCGGCCAAGACACTGCTGAAGCAGAACCAGGAAGCAATAGATTTCCTTGACAAGATCGTTTCCACAGTACCCAAACATCCATCTAGGAAACCAGCAAAAGGGATACTTTGGAATCTCAGAGATGCAGAAACATATCACGCTGCCGAGGGTAAGTTTATAACACTAGTTTGGCCTACATGTACTCAATATAGTAAATGTCCAATACCTCCTCACAGTACTGCGGTCCAAATGTTGACCAAAATATCAAACAATACCAAAACCGATATTGCCTAGTCTGCGGGGGCTGTTGAGAAGATCGGTGGCGATCAGATCGCTTGCGATATCGCCTGGTGTGATGCTGGCTTCAGCTATCATAAAGATTCCTTGACATTGACATTCCAGATCCCTGCCAAATTCCTCACATCATGATCAGCTATCAGTGGAGTTCGAAACCGTTGGTGTTGAAGGTCAGGGACACCCTGAAGGCAGCTGGGTATAAGATTTGGGTCGACATGGACAACATGGAGGGGTCGACCATCACCGCCATGGCGGAGGCGGTCGAGAAATCTTCCGTTGTCTTGATGTTCATGTCCCATCAATACAAAGAGAGCCAGAACTGTAGATCAGGTACACGTACACTCCTTACTCTGGAAATTTTTTTGAGATGATGATGATGGTTGATGATGGATGATGACGGTTGATGATGGATGATGACGGTTGATGATGGATGATGACGGTTGATGATGGATGATGACGGTTGGTGATGGATGATCATGGTTGATGATGGTTGATGATGGATGATGATGGTTGATGATGGATGATGATGGTTGATGATGGATGATGATGGTTGATGATGATGGATGATGATGGTTGATGATGGATGATGATGGTTGATGATGGATGATGATGGTTGATGATGGATGATGATGATGGATGATGATGATGGTTGATGATGGATGATGATGGATGATGATGATGATGGTTGATGATGGTTGATGATGGATGATGATGGTTGATGATGGATGACGACGATGATCGGGAGGGGGGGGGAGATGACCGCGAACCACTACCGAGCATCCTGAGGTAATCAGAGGTTCTCAGCACCGCAGTGAAGTAGGGAGCAAGCGCAAAGAACCACTGATCGATTCTCAGGATGCTGCCGAGGGTTTGAACACGAGTAGCGCCATCGCCATACCAGGGTGGCAGGCACCCAGCGGCAATAAGCTATTCACGGGAGGAGAGGCAGTTCTTCCATTTACATTGCCTGACAGTTTGGTAGGGCAAATGGTCTGATATAACTTATTAGGGCCTAGTTGAGAACTTTTTTCGAATAACGGTAGAATTGCAGACAAAGGATATTTCTTGTTACAATGGCATGGTCTCCATATTCGACTATGTTTATGCATGCCGATTTACCGGCGGTGATGGCATTCCGTTAACTCCACACCAACACCGCCGATTCAATCCAATGAAATTCGTGTCAGCCGCAACAGGGTGGCCAATCAGAGACTGCGTTACATACACCGAAGGCATGTATGGTGCAGCAATGTTTACGTCTGGGCTCGGCTCTTGTATGGCGATGTAAATTCAAATCTGATTGGTCGAGATTGGGCTGTTTCATCAAGCAACCATTCCGGACGATATGATTTTGTATTTATGTATTTATGCAAAAACAGCAATAAACAAAAAAATATTTTTTCCTGCGATCTAGTTATAGGCTATAATTATCGGACGAAAGTTTCTTC
Source organism: Notospermus geniculatus (assembly GCA_002633025.1). NCBI lineage: Eukaryota > Metazoa > Nemertea > Pilidiophora > Heteronemertea > Lineidae > Notospermus > Notospermus geniculatus. The sequence continues at coordinate 76,398 of NMRB01001496.1, forward strand.
TTGACAACAACTTTTATTAATTTGAAAAACAGTCATGTCGTATTTGCAGTGGGGGTGCACCACAAGAGCAGCCAACAGCGCTCCTGACAGATTTTCTTCTGGAGTGGGCCTGGGGTTTGTGGTGTGAGCCGTGCGAACTAAGCGCAAAACCCAGCCTGGATGATGTTTATGCTGCAGCGACATCATATCTTTATATCTGGTACTGAATTAGACTTTCATACGTTGCAAAAAAGCTACCCTGAAGCTTGCACCTTTTAATCCTTGTAGCGGATTTGCCAAAAGATGATTAAATTTGGTTACTTGAAAGTTTGTATAGTAAATTTCTCATAACATTGCAGAGGCTGAGTACGCCTATACTCGTAAGAAGGAGATAATTCCACTGGTTGTGGAGCCGAAGTACAAAATTCGACTATGTTTATGCTGCAGCGACGTCATACAATGTATCTTTATATCTGGCACTGAATTAGACTTTTATACGTTGCAAACAAAAAAAAACTCTGAACCTTGCCCCTTTTACACTGTACTTGTAGCAGATTTGCCAAAAGAGGTCCTACTAGATTAAGTTTGGTTACTTGAAAGTTTGCAATAGTAAATTTCTCATAACGTTGCAGAGGCTGAGTACGCCTATACTCGTAAGAAGGAGATAATTCCATTGGTTGTGGAGCCGAAGTATAAACCAGATGGCTGGCTTGGCTTCATCAAAGGGGCCAAGATGTACTATGATATCACCAATAAGTCGACATTTGATGAGAAGATGAGACAATTGATCAAAGCGTTAGGTTCGAGAGGAAGAACCCAGGTGAGTGAGTTTATCGTTCGTAGACCCTCTGCGGATGGATCGGCAGCCCCCCCCCCCTGTGGGAATGGAAGTCCAAGGAATGTGTCCGAGTTACATGTCGGCTACGATAAGCTTTTTTTATTCGATTGGTCATAGTTCAAAAAGATTCTTAATAAGATATTGGTCAGCATTTTATCGCGTGGTAAAAGATCACTTTCAAAAAATCTAAATCGATCTGTTCTTCACCCTTTCCAAAATGTGCAGGCTCAACAGGACAAGGTGTCAGTCAAAGCAAAAGTGACAGAATCGACAGCGCCGGGTGCTGCCAGGATGAAAAACTGGGACAAGAACCAGGTTTCAGACTGGATGAGACAAAATGGGCTCGAGAGGTGAGGATAATTATGGTCCCTACATTGTCAATGTAGGGACCATCTTGATACCACTGGGTACATGTAGGTAGGAAATTTTTATTTCTATCTTTCTTTCTATCTTCTTCCACACTCAATTAAGACACGATTCCATTAAGAAAACCACTCAATCACTGCAAAATCAAGTAGTACCACCATATGGGCCGAGGGCCGATTTTTTAAACGATAGTTAAGGTAAACCTCGGTTTAACCATCAGCTTTTCTGACAAACCGTGAATTAACCAAAGTAAACCTTTTGACTTTTAGAATGTGTGGCTATCAACGATTCATAAAATCGAAAAATTCACTTCGATTAACAAACAGTTTAGTTTGTCAACTGAGGGTTAATGAAACCCGATGGTTATCTTAGCCATCGTTTAAAAAATCGGCCCATTGTCAACTCTCTACATTTGTAACCAGGTCTGAAAGGTTAGATAGTTTCCAAAAAGTTAACTTACGATGGTTTTTGAAGACTGGGGTTTTATTCTGAAGTGATGAAGTTAAATACTATTTTCCAGAGTTTTTTTTTATTTTGGTTGCCACGGGCTGTTACGATGCATCCGTATCCGTCGCCACCACTTCTTTTTTTGTTTGGTTCAGGTAGAAATGATGGATCCGTATCCAGCTCGTCCACTTTGACCTTCCTCTCATCTCTGAAGACAGTCCCCGCCCCNTTGATTATGATCGAGCAGTTGATAGCCTGTGATCAAATCAGACCCGACATCGTATGATTGTCTTTCTTGTTGGGTTTCCCAAATCGTGTCCCTGATAGGCCGTATTCCAGCGCGGACCACGTTAAAAAATTGGAAACCTCAAGTGAATATCACGTAACCTGGTCCCCAGAAAATATAGAGGACACCTTTTGGGACACCATGCAGTGTTCGTATTATTGGTTTATTTTGATCGAGTGTCTTTTGTCTGCTTTCAGTAAGAACTTCAGTAATTTGGATGGAAGACAACTTCACTTTTTACACAGGATGTTAGAGCGAGCTCCAGAATACTACTACAGCTTCGTTGAGCGGAACATCCATCGTTTGGACGAGTTTCCCGAGTTCATTGCCCTGACAAACGCTCTTGACGAAAAAATGGATGATGCACATTCATCACCCCATTTCTAGCCCCGGCAAGGCAATTAATTCTAGCCTCAAATACAATGAAAAAGATTTTACGAAGTTACCCTTTTTTCTTTTGAGGAGTCACCATGGTCCCAGAAAGGAATTACCCTCGTCACGCATGAAAGTTCAGCCGGAAATACCCTCGTCTTCGCGTCCTACCATTTAGCTAGGTCTAGTGTCGTCCCACGCAGATGTTGTGCCCTGCAGTGTCTAGGCCTACGTCAAGTTCGGGGCTTCATTGCAGTGTGGTGACCTCCAGAGGTGACCTTCGGAACTACGGGAAGTAGGCGATCTCGGCAGGTTTGGCCGCGCTGTGCATTTTTGCTTGATCACCGTCATGGCAGTTACGATAAATTGGAATGAGCAAGGGAGTGAACTATAACACAGCGGAAGATACACACGTGCATGCACATGCATGTTCAAATGTACTTGCAGTTCGTAGTGACGACGAGTCTCCTTTGTGCGGCGGACATCAATGAGTAGGCCTATCGCAAATTATGCCGAATAATCACAGCCGTGATAAAAGCAGGCCGCACACCAGACGAGGTGAGGAGACATCGCAAGCGATTTGATCGTCACCGCCACCGCAGTCTCAGTGATATCGGTTTGATTTGGGCGATCGTCGCAAGCGAGAAGATTCTACGCATCGCTGTCCAGTGCACACCTGGCGTCAACAGCCGACTTTGTTCAGTGGCGATCAGATCGCTTGCAGTATCGCCCTCACGTCGCCTGGTGTGTATACTGCCCGCTTCATTACAACCGCAGGGCGATCTGTCCAATAAGAAAACCGGCAGACCCGGGTGACCCGAGGCACGAGATGGCAGGAGCTGATTATCTCCGGCCGTGGAATATTTGTGGTGGTTCCTTCCAAAATCTTGACAAAATATAATGTCAAACCAGGATTTTATTCCCCCTATAACCTAGCGTCCACTAGGGCGCGGACAAGACGCGGAACGCAAATTTAGCAATTCCGCAACCTCTCCGCATATTCTTGAAAGATTCCGTTCACAAGAATCAGTCCTAAATATCATCATCACCATTTCAGAGCAGACATTAGATAAAAACATCTTTTTTAAAGCTTTGTTTTCCCAGCTCTTTTCATTGCTTATAAACACCGAAAATCCACCACTGGCATCATTCTGAATAGCAACACGAAACTGCTGTCAGACTTTGACCGTTGATGACCGACACGAATCACAAGGTAAGTTTTCTGCCGTTCTATCCCCGCATTTCTGTCAGGTTCCTCAGCCGGTTTCGCCACTCCTGCAGCGAACCCGCTGTTGAACTGGTGCAAAGCGACTGACGTGTGCTTTCCCATGGGTTGCTCGAGGTTGAATTCTCGATAAGAAGGCTACTCCTAAATCTCTCTCTTTCTATTCGAAGACGAATCACGTCCCGTCCTACGTCCAGGGCAGACCTAATGGTACACCCCTTCCCTTCATTCGTCCTCTCCACTGGAATGCAGAATGAAGCACTTACATGTACGCCGTGGCTTTATAGTGGGAGCTCTGCCTTGCTGAATACTGCGTGTAGGCCTACTTCAATTCGCGACCACGTAGGTCTATACATGTAGGGCCTGCGGAGACTGTGCCGGGAAAATGAAGCGTGGAGCAACCTCTAAACCTGTCCACTCCCTTCATTTCAGGAAGGCGGCCTGTTCTCCTTCTTCTTGCCAACGAATCTTGTTCATGTTGAGGAACAGACTTAACCAGAGTCAGAAATATTTATGCAAAGTCAGAAGATATAAATACCAACAGTGTTTGTATTCAAAATACGTCATCATTCTGCTAGACCACGTAGGTCTATACATGTAGGGCCTGCGGAGACTGTGCCGGGAAAATGAAGCGTGGAGCAACCTCTAAACCTGTCCACTCCCTTCATTCCAGGAAGGCGGCCTGTTCTCCGTCTTCTTGCCAACGAATCTTGTTCATGTTGAGAAACAGACTTAACCAGAGTCAGAAATATTTATGCAAAGTCAGAAGATATAAATACCAACAGTGTTTGTATTCAAAATACGTCATCATTCTGCTCTTTTCCATTCAGTTGTCATAATGATGAAGACTGCTATTGGCCTATTCCTTGTGCTTGTCCTGGCAACATGTTGCCTTGGTAAGTAATAGAGACTTGGCTTTGCTTGTGGGATCTAAGAAGTCCTTCGAAAGCTTTGCATATTATTTTACTGTGATCTCGGTGATAAAGAAATTTGTGTGTCCCATTCACGCCCGCAACATTGTTTGATTCTCTTTGCCAATTGTAAATACTTGTAGTTTCTCTTTATTTGAAATACCGAGAAGCCATTCTGCATTCGTGACAAACATTTCAGGCAAGCCTACAGACAGCCCACGTCGTCAAAAGATGGCAGAAGTCGTCAAAAAGATAAAGGCTGAAATGAAAGAATTCAGAGAGCACGTCTGTGAAGTTCATCACCATGAACATAAACCGAACAGGACCGAAGTTTTGAAGAGGGCGAAAGAAGAATTACACAAATTAGCTGACAAGGTCGAGAAATCTGACTTACCGAAAGATATGAAGGAGCACATCGTCAGCAAAATCAAGAATACGACAGCGAAAGAGTTCGTCCGTCGGATCAGAAAGCTCGTTATTATGTTGAGAAGACATGGGTTTTGCGACAAAGACAAGAGGGAAGAAGTCGTCAAAAAGATAAGGGCTGAAATGAAAGAATTCAGAGAGCGCGTCTGTGAAGTTCATCACCATAACAAGACCGAAGATTTGGAGAGGGCGAAAGAAGAATTACACAAATTAGCTGAGAAGGTCGAGAAATCGGACTTACCGAAAGAAATGAAAGAGCACATCGTCAGCAAAATAAAGCATACGACAGCGGAAGAGTTTGTTCATCGGGTCAGGAAGCTCGTTGCTATGTTGAAAAGACATGGATTTTGCGACAAAGAAAGGCGTCACTAGGTACGGTAAGTTGAATTCGCTCAACGTTGCTTAAAGAGGCTATCTCACCTCACGAGATTAACGTTCCTCTAAAAACGTGAGTGTACACTGTTAGAAATTATTAAATTTACAGTAGTAATTCTGCAGTAATTTTACAGAAATTCCCTGCAGCAGAGTCCCCAGCACTTTCTGTAAATTTACATAATTTTTTTATGGTATGATTCATGTTTTCCTGTATTGGTTGGACTCCATTAGACATCCCATTATGATGCCTTCTGAGGGCGGTATGAAAATATAATTTGGTCAGCCTCAAGTCAAATCTCTGTTGACATTTATTTAAGTTTGTAATTTTACAGATCAGGTCTGTAATTTTACAGAACCGTCCTGGGGACTCTGCTGCACAGATTTTCTGTAAAATCTTCTGTTATTTCTAACAGTGTACCTGTATCTTCAACCTCGTTCCCAGGGGTCGTTCGCTTTCTGACAATATGGCGGTTGCGTCACTAACTCCTGGAATCAGCTTTGGTTTTAGATCAGGAATCTTGGTCTAAGTATAGGTGGCAGCACGAGTCAAAATAATTAATCTGAAATACTTACTCGTACTTTTATAAATTCTTTTTACAAAAAATCATCAAACCTGGATATATATGTAGGTACCTTCTGATTTGATCCAAAATATTTTGAAATTTTGTTTGGGCATGTTCTTGGGTATATTTGACGGTTTCCTGTCAACAATCAAATGCTGATTCCAGGGGTTAGTGAGGGAGTGGTCCGAGGTTGTGTGAGCGAACTATGCCCCTGGGGACGAGGTTGCCTGTATCTTCTGACAGATTTCTGCGTTGTTTTATTACAGCGACAGGTCCAAACAGCGAGACTACATGTGCATGAACTCCCGACTGTAAGGTCAAGACAAGTGGCGACACACATGAGGACAAAACATCTTGGCTTCCTTTCGTTGTCATTATGTATGCACTGATAGTCTCGTAAAATCAATAAAATTAGACGTAGAGCATTATTAATTGTTTTGTTTGTTCCTGGAAATCACTACAGAGCACTGACCTCTTGATATATTGGACACTGAATGCCAGGGTCCCGACCTTTCCAAGACCCAAATCATCACCTCTAGCTCCATGGCCATCTTGGGCCATATTCATTAAGGGTGTTTAAGACTAAGGGAACGAGTTTAGAATCCCCCATCAGTGCCCAAAGAAATGTCATCGATTGACGGAATAAGCCGCATTGTACAATACATGTAGGATTTCCATTGTGTGCTATGGAGTAACGTCACTTCCAATCGGGGATTCTAAACTTTAGCCGGACAGACACACACATAGACAGACAGACAGACAGATACACACACACATACACAGACACCAAGACCAAAAACAATATGGTTCCCGATCTTACTGATCGGGAACCATAATTACAGAAAACTTACCCCGCAGCCTCTACTCTTCAAACATGGGACATTCTCTGACATTAGGGAGTTTTCGGAAATCTGACGAAAAACGAAGTACGAAATACGAAATTGGACGTCATATCCATGACGTAATGTATTTCAGGAAATGGTTGAAATTTCGGCCAAACATGTAAACTTCGGCGATAATTTATACGTCCTGGATTATAATTCCCTCACAACTGAACGCAACAGTCGCTGTCGATGTGAGCGGACCGCGCACATCAACTACGACTGGTCATTGCGGCAACAAGTGGCACAATCCAGTCTTCAATCCGGAGCGCGCACATCGACAGCGACTGAAGAGAAATAGAAAACGAGTACATGTTGTACTATTTATGTCAAAATGAGGCTAGATGCAACACACAATAAATATTTTCGAGATATCTTGCCACAATTTGTGGCAAGACATCTCGAGGTTTTTCAGTTATTCTGAGACCAAAGTAGTCCCAGCCGTGTGGCTCAATGAATAACAACATGGCGGCCGCCGGGGCGGACACGCTTGAACATGCAGTTGAGAGAAAAAGTGTTGTTTCTATTCAATTCTATTCATTTCGAAATCGTCACACATCGATTGCAGGGAGAAGCTTAGGCCGAGCGCACATCGACCGTGCGACTGGAAGCAACTACCGGCAATGGCGCTTCCGGCAACGGTTGGCGACTGGCGACTGGCTGGAAACAGATCAGTTGGACAGATCTGGCTGGAGCAACTGATCAGTTGCTCGAACAGGTCGATGTGCGCGACTCGGCAACGCTATTGCCGACCGTTGCCGCTAGTTCCAGCCAGTTGCTCATGTTCTATGTATTATTTTTGTCTTCCTGTGGAAGTATAACCGTGCATTAGATCTCCTGCGCATTTCTAGTATGGCAACGCTTCTTTATTGAGTCAGCGGCCGACTGCTTCACAATGGTAAAACTAGCAGCACACTGGCCGCCAAATCTGGCGTCCAGAAGCGTTCGACT